>JBBPBX010002437.1:72711-83671 GCA_038048925.1 Garcialebias charrua
TGTGTGTGGTCAGAACAGGTGTCAAAATAAAAGCTTCTTGCTTAATCTTCTCTTTTTTTTCTCTGATATTAAACAACCAGCACAATATTTCTAACTAAAAGCACAGCACGCTTACTTTAAATAATAAACTTAAAGTATTTAACAAACAAATGATGCTCAAAGCAGAACGAACCATTGCAGATATGTTCTTGTTTTTGATTTTGTACATCTACCTTGTGGTGTTTTGCTAGTTTTGATACTTTGCATTTCACTTTCTATTTCTCTCCTGTTTTTTTTTTTCTGTTGTTTGTTGTTTAAGGAAATTCTACCATTGCTGTTCATCATTCTTTAGTTTGTAGCAGGTCGCTTTTGTAACTGAGCCCTCGAGGCTCAATGAGATTTACCTGACTAAAAAAAGGTTGAATGAAAAGCAGAACAATGTTTCTCTACAACTAGCCGAATATCAGAGCATTCTAACTGAGAATAACAAAATACAAATTCCATCCATCCATTTTCTTCTGCTTATCCAGGGTCAGGTCAGGTGGGAAGCAGCCTAAGTAGGGAGGCCCAGACTTCCCTCACCCCAGCCACTTGGGCCAGCTCCTCCGCAGGAATCCTAAGGTGTTCCCAGGCCAGCCGAGAAACATAGTCCCTCCAGCGTGTCCTGGGTCTTCCTCTGGGTCTCCTCCGGTGGGACATGCCCGGAACACCTCACCAGGGAGGCGTCCAGGAGGCATCCTAACCAGATGCCCGAGCCACCTCAACTGGCTCCTCTCGATGTGGAGAAGCAACGGCTCTACTCCGAGTCCCTCCCGGATGACTGAGCTTCTCACCCTATCTCTAAGGGAGAGTCCAGACACCCTGCGGAGAAAACTCATTTCAGCCGCTTGTATCCGAGATCTCATTCTTTTGGTCACAACCCAAAGCTCATGACCATAGATGAGGGTAGGAATGTAGATCGACCAGTAAATTGAGAGCTTCGCCTTTTAACTCAGCTCTCTCTTCACCACAACAGACCGGTACAGCGTCTGCTTCACTGCCAGCGCTGCGCCTATCCACCTATCGGTCTCACGTTCCATTTTTCCCTCATTCGTGAACAAAATCCCAAGACACTTAAATTTATTCTCACTTGTTTCAATATTTTAGTTATCTTCTCCAAATAAAACTTACATTTTAACATGGCATGAATTAGCTATTTTCAATGCCTTAATTATACTGTTTCCATATTCTTTTTAAAAATTAACCTAATAAATATTGCTCAACACTTTAATGAACAGGTCCTAACACTCATCAGCTGCAACTTTGGCAAATGTGGCATCACACATATGAAGCTCAATAACTTCTACAGTTATTTGAATCAAAGTAGTGATGGTAGAAGCAGTAGTGCAAACTGAGGTATCAGAACAGGGACCTTGGGGCTGTAAAGTGTTAATATGTATAGGGTTCTTCCCTCTGCAGCACACACAGAAGGAGTGAAACGCTAATAACATGCTGCACACAGCAGTGCCTGAGGCTCAATGGACAGCAGCCAAAGAGGGACCAATTGCAGGTAATTTTTCTGAGTGTCTGCTGCTTTCTTGCTTTTCCATCTACTTTGTGGATTTTGGTCATGAAAAGCAAGTTGTGTGACTGTGGTGTTTCCTATTTTTAATGCCATGACTCTAATTTGAGTTCTGCATGATGAGGAGACAGCAGGAGGTTCGGGTTAGCTCAGTGTGAATCCTGCTACTGAAATATCAAATTTAATCACAGCCACCAATTGAAAACAACTGCATGGGTTAATTGGGACTCAGCTTGAATTCATTCAATTCAAATAGAACTTTTATTCTTTAAACATACAGTATTTTATCACCTTTTTTCTCTCATTTCCACGGGTTGATGCTTAAGTAATAGAAAGCCCATAGCAAAGAAATGGAGTGATGACCTTTAAATATGATGAAATGATACCCATCCATGGATTTTCTTCAAGCATTAACATTTCTCTAAGTTTTACCTTCTCTTTTAAAATTTAAACCTGCACAAAACCAAATGTCATGTCTGTTTAATCTTTTTATGTAATCCCCAGTGCTTTCCATACCCAAACTAACCTTCTACTTCCTTTGCTTTTATTCCACCTCATTTAAAATCTCACATTTCCAGTTTTCTGCCTTTCTTTCGTTCAGTTTCCCTCTAGTCTCCTTTTATCTCATATCCTTCCTATTACTTTGGTGACTTCATTGTACAACTACAGGCTTAAAAGATCCCATTATGATGACAATCCCCTCATAGTTAAATGGACTGTAGTATGGTCCATTACTCTTTGGCTCTCTTAAATCATCATCCCTGCTCCTTTCTCTTCTGTTCATCCTCCAGTTAAGTGAAGCAGCTCCAGATTGTACCCCTCAGCAACTGTCATCTTTCACTTTCCCGCCCTTCAATTTTCTGTTCATTTAAAGCTAAACCTGTTCATCAGAACCGTAGTAATGATCAGAGACAGAGCTGCATAGTCTTTGGAGGGGTTTGGGGGTAACTGGATAACCAATCACACCTTTGTTTCTCCATGCTTCATTCTGTAACACTGCAATCCTGTTTTGCTGAATCTCTCCATCATTTTTCACTCATTTTACTTTGTGACATAAATTGTTGCAGTTCCAGGATTTTATTAAAACCATCCATCTCACTGAGAGGCAGAAAGAGATGTGCTGCTCAAAGAGGGCATCCTTTTCCTGGCTTCCTTCTTTTTTCTCTACCTCTGAGAAATCATTTGAATTGTTCAGAACAAGACAATTATTTTGCATAATTTTATTAATCAGTTGTCTTTTTTTATTAAGAAATGTTAAGCAACTTGAGATGTGAATAGAAGAAAAATCTATGAATTAGGAAATAAATAAATCATCTGAATGTGTCACAAGAATCATGAGTCCAGTGGGACCTTATTGATTACATTTTGTGAATTCCTATTGTATGATTGTATTGGAAAATGGGACAAAATATTAATAATGTATAATTTCAAGTATTTCATTTAGTTTCAACTACTGTAGACTATGAATGTAATCCTTTTTGTGCACATTTGAATACATATGAATAATCACTATTGTTGCTAAATAATCATAGAGAATCAATTATGAGTTTATTTATTTATTTATTTATTTATTTAAACAGCAATTTTTAGAATAAGGTTCTGTTAAACCATTATACATGAACTAGGGATGATTATATTGGATTAGTGGCCGATATCTGAAATGCCAACGTGTTAAAATGTTTTTAGCCGAAAACGGAAACCAGCATTTTTATATACTTTCCTTTGTCAGAACACATCCCTTTTATTACGGCTTATTTGCTACAAAAAAAAAAGTAACAGCTGTAAGAGCTGCTGACATATACAGGTAGTCCTCGGGTTACGACGGCCTCGAGTTACAACGTTTCGGGGTTACAACACGCATCTCCATAAAAAAATGAAAATGTTTATTTTGAATCCGTTTCCGGCAGTTTCCGGTTTAGCTGCGGTAGCTGCGGAGGCTACAGCTTGCCCTGTATTCTCTAAAAGAGCTACGTCTGGTCCTCTGGACATTCAAAAAACAAAACAAAACTTGTTGGACCAAGCTGGACAGGCAGCAGCTGTGGAAAAGTAGCTGTTTTATGGACGGCGGTTTTACGACGTAAACAAATGGAGAATCTGAAGGAGGGACAGAGGAACGGAGGAAATGGCTCCACCAGCAGTCCAGAGTAGGAAATTAACTCTTTTTCCCCTTCATTATGGCTCTGAAATGTATGTGTGTTTTGATAATTATGTAGGGTACTGTGTTAGGATAGGCTAAGTGCTTGGTAAAATACAGTACTGTACGTATAAGTTGCAGTTTGGACGTATGTTTCGAATTACGTCAAAATTCGAGATATGACGGAGCGTAGGAACGGATCTCCGTCGTAACTCGGGGACTACCTGTATTCAGTAAAAGCCATATGATATGCATAGCACTTTAACTTATATTAAATGAAAAGTGTTAAATGTTATTAATTAGCATTAGTCACCTGCGATGCTGTCTCACTTGTGAAGGCTTGTTCCAGGTTCATCTGCACCCCTGTGCATGAAGGACAGACTTTTTAAGTTCAAAGTTTTTTGTCTATCCATTGTGCCATAAGACTAGTCATGCTAACAGGGCTAACACGATGTCCTTGGTAAAACTGACCCATGCTATTGGCTATTAGCTTTTCAATGACGTTGGGAATGACGGCTTGTACCTTGGGTAAAGCTGTGACGAAAAAATATCTCAGACTGGGGACGATGTACCGAGGCTCAACGTAGTCCAAAAATCTTTGGAATCTGACATCCTCAATGGAAAAAAAAACTTCCACACCGCCGACATTTTGACTTCTTCCTCTCCGCCATGATCAGATCAGGTGTGCGTGACGTCATCAGGTTGTGCTGCTGCTGCAGGCATCATTGTCACCGGGTTGTCATACTAAAACAGTGCCTTTTATATCGGTGAGTTATTTTGATGGAATGGCCGATGTCTGATATTTAACTTTAACGCTAATATCGGCCGATTCCAATACCATGCCGATAATATTGTGCATCCCTAATATGAACAGTCAATATCTTATCTGGTATAGACAACTCTTTGACTGAGTGCACTTTGGACTAATAAAGTTTCAATCTGCTCCAATTGACGATCGAATCCCAAATGTATCATGTGAATTATATCTTGTCATTTTTTTATTTTATTTTAATTGAGTTCACTTTTTTTTTTTTTTTTACCAAACAGCATAATCTGGCTGGAAATGACTGCATCAAAAATGTTGAAGCAGGCCGTTGTTACCTTTTGTTCTTGTAAATAGCTAATTTTATAGGAATTAATGCAAACTGATGGCACGACTAAGGATATTAAAATAGTGTTTCCATGATGTTTTGTGAATTATTTTGTAACTGAAGTTGTTTGTGGATGGCAGTAACTCATTTGGTGTATGTCCCACTCAGACTTGCTCATCAGCATGATCAAAATCAAACTCTATTTTGTCAAATTAGATCGTTCAAAGAGCTCTCTGCAACAATTAATATCTAAATCACCCCTCTAATAATCAATTTAAAAGCCATTTTAGATTCTAAATGATCATATTAATCAAGATTTAATGTTCAAATGCACTAAACATGTTATTTTTGTTGCTCTGATTACGAGGCAAACAAATGCAGCACAGTTTCTGCCTAAGATTTCCTCTTAATTGCAGCAGCCCAGTTGTGGGTCGGGCTGCAGACAAACTGAACCGCCTGATATTGTGCAGAACTGATCAGCTGCAGCTGTGATGAGAAGCTTTAATCCCATGTGAGTCATTTCTCCGAGCAGTGGCGCTGATTGTCGAATGATTGCTTTGCGAGCGTTTTGCTGCAGCTCACTTTGATGTTTCAGGACAGCGGTGTTGTGACAGCACATGTTGACTTCATGTCTGGGTCCCATTCCATTTATGTGGGTAACCGATTTACAGTTGAGTTTGCTGACAGTTTGGGAAAACGTGCTGGATTTTCTGTTCCCTGAAGGAAACGTTGATGTATCTTGTTGCTGGAGCAGCAGCAGCTCAAATCTTCAAAGTTACAGGTTCAGGCAGAAATGTTGCTTTTCTCCCATTATATATAAACCGTTTGTGACAGAGTTGTCCCTTTCAGTAAAACACAGAAAAGTGGCTTTTATGACAGTGTTTTTTAGAGAAGAGTTTTGCATCGCCTGCTCTAATAGATGCAGTCAGCAACATGCAGAATACTAAGAAAATGTCAAATTTACCTTTGACAAAAATAGTCTTATGTTAAAAAAAACTGTAAATGCAACAATACATTATTTTTAGGTTGCAGTGTTGTCTCTTTCTTATAGAAATGTTTCATTCCATCCCAATACAGTACATGGCATTTCATAGTATTTATTATTTGCCAAATTAATTTTATATATAAATGATTACAAATCAGCTTATTTTATAAAAAGCCATAAATAGGTCGCACCTGAATATAGGTCGCAGGGCATGCAAAAATGATAAAAAGCTGCGACCTATATTCCAGAAAATACGGTACCCAAAATGACGTGTTATCAATTTAGCAGCACACATGGTTTATACTGTATGTATGTATGTATGTATGTATGTATGTATGTATGTATGTATGTATGTATGTATGTATGTATGTATGTATGTATGTATGTATGTATGTATGTATGTATGTATGTATGTATGTATGTATGTATGTATGTATGTATGTATGTATGTATGTATGTATGTATGTATGTATGTATGTATGTATATATATGTATGTATATATGTATATATGTATATATATATATATGTATGTATATATGTATGTATATATATATGTATGTATATATGTATGTATATATGTATGTATATATATATATATGTATGTATNATAAATCAGTCTTTATAATACCAACATCATGATGGTTTAGTTAGAAACAATGTTCACCTTTAAGGTTAGGTGGAAGGATCGCATCGCTGTAAGCTTAGATCAACTGATGAGAACAAGGAGAGCGAAAGAGAGAATTGTGACAGAAAAATCAAATAGGATTGGTCTGATCTTTTACTAAGACACGTTGGTAAACAGTTCTTTACAAATTTAATGTGTCTTCTTTGATGACATTGAAATGTGTCATTGATTCAAATACACATCAAGTTACTCTGTTTTATTCAAATTAGTTAAATTCAAAAATACTTCATTAATCCCAGAGGGAAATTAAATGTTGTAACTAATCATCCTGGTTTCTTTTAAGAGTTGTTCTAGGTGCTGATGGCTGTGGGCAGGAAGGATCTCTTACAATGGATCTGAAGAAGCCTCTGACTGAAGACACTCTGTTGTTGTATGACAGTCTGATGAAGAGGATGCTGAGGGTTGTCTATAATGTTCTTCATTTTGTGAAGAATCATTCTTTGTACAATCATCTAGAGTAGTCTCCAGAACTGCGATAGTGCTCTCTACAGCGGACTTATGGAAGATATGGAGCATCTTGCTGCAAACATTGAAGGACTTCAGCTTCTTCAAGAAGTACAGTCTACGGTACTCTGTCACTTCTTGTAGACCGTTTTTACTGTTGCATTTCCAGTCCAGTCTGTTGTCCAGGTGAACCCCAAGGTATTTATACGTATCCACCACCTCCACTTCTTTTCCCATGTAATGTTGGACCCGTTCCTGTTTCTTAAAAGAAAATCAACATGTAAGGTAATCTGAACTGTGAAAATGTGAGCCTTTTTTTCTGACAACACAGAGAGGTTCAGTTGGTTGCAATTTATAACTTTGCCTCTTGATGTCATTACAATTGAAATTGTATTGTATCTCATTTGTTTGATGTTGGAACAAATTTGTAGACCAGCATGTTTGAGAAACACTGAGCTAGAACTTCATTGCTTCTTGTTGGATATACAGTTTTGCTTTTGTTCTTCATTTATTTCTGCCCTTTATGTTCTGCCAGATATGTGTCATGTAGAAGTGAGATTGGGTGCCTGTGGATGATCATGAAGTGTAATATTAGGCTCATTGGATTAAAAGGCTGCGCCTCTCATTACATTAATTTATTTTCCCTGTAACATGAGTTTAACACCAATACTGTACTTTAATGCCATTTCTTTTTTTTTTCTTTTTTTTGCAACACTGAAACCAATTTAAATTAAAATTGTCTTATTTTTCCTCTAACGTACTTTGCATTCTGATATTTGACTTTCAACTACACTTCTTTTTGTTACACTCCTTTGTTGTGTCAGTTGTTGTTATCACTAGACACTATGTTGATTTTTTTTCTCACATTAAGCTATTTTTATTCTATTTACATTATTATTAGTCTGTTCTGAGATAAATGACAATGTTGCTTTGCCATACAACTTTTCTTTTGTTTTATTTCTGGCTTCACATGCCTATACGGTGAAACATTTGGGTATGCTAGGATAACAGCGTTGTAGGTAAACTTTCTTCGACCTTTAAATCTGCAGGCTCAGTGCAATGGGACCAACTCTGCTGTTATGCTGGGCGGAGAGAAACATGCAGGCTTTTTATGAAGGCTTGCACTCCTAACCACCAAATCTCTCCACACACAAGGGAAACAAATCGTTTATTTCTTTTGCTTCACACAAAAGAAAGTATTTTGGAGTTTCATTCCTCACAGGTGATTTTTTTTTTTCAGTGATTTATTTTGAAGTGCTTCCCAGAAGGTTACAACATATAACTTGAGGTGAACCAGATTCTCACGGTTTTATCCATTAAGAAGAAATTGCATAGTCACTACAGATTATTTTAAATTCTTGATAGTCCAATAAACAGCTGTATGAGCAGTTTGCACTAGAAAACACGCCCATGTTAGTTGTAAATTGGTTTCAGTATTCCACACAGATGTGGGTAAATGTGTGTGTTTTAATTCACCAAACTGTCAGTTGAGCTGATGTGAAATAATTATGCCATGAAAGTCTTTTCCAGTTTTCTAAAGTTAATTAGATGTTAAAAATGATGCTTCAAAGGTGACTGGGCTACTCTGTCAGCTTGAAGCTGAAAAAGGAAACTTGACAGTCACAAAGCAAAACCATCCCCAGAAAGGGTTTAATCCCCAGACTAAATTAAATTTGTAAATTTGTCCTTGCAACGTTGTCTGACAGGCACACAAAGCTCACAAGAGGATGGATTATCTTCCTGCGCTCCACTCTCTTTCCTCTCTCAATTCTCTTTGCTGTCTCGTAGTGTGGTGTGTTTTGAAGCCGTGTAATTAAACATTTTTGTCTTAACTGCTGCAGAAACATGCCTATAACTGCAAACTCACACATAGTCTCTAATTAGTAAGTTAGTTTCACAGTTACACAAGTTCATTTTAAAGGATATTTATTTTATTTTTAATAAAGTACCACTGTTTTCATAAGCATTTGACTTAAACCTTAACAGTCCTCCTGTGAAGATCTGTATTCAAATTCAAGGTAAGAGGGCCAGAGAGAACACCGTTTTGATAATAGATGTTCCAAGTTGTGGCATGCCTCCTAGAGCACATTCTAATTGGCATTTGTTTTATTTTTTAAATGTTTTTATCATCTTTTAAGGACATTTAATGGAATGTAAAATAGTTTGGGTGATTATTTATGGCAGGGCATCACTCTTCAAGAGTATGTGGTGTAAAATGCAACCACATACTTCAAGAGAAGATGTATCATCATTTTGCATGTAACTGAGACATTGTTTTACAAAATCTGATTAAAATAAATGCTTTAGATTAAATGTTACATTGCATAGACGAGGCTCGTCTTGAAATAGGAATGTTGCCATATATTAAACATGCATATACACACAGTTTGCTGATCATAAAAAATGCTCACAATGTAGTATAAATGATTTTTTTTCATTAAGTCCTATATTTAAATTTATTTTAATGTGATAACCACATTTTGTCACCATGGTTTCCTTTTAAAACAACATTACTTTGGATTCATAGGTTTGCCTGCATTAATTCCTCAGATGGCTGAGGAGAGCTGGTCTGGGAAGTTCAGTCCTCACCTCCTACAGGTGTGCAGTGGAGAGTGTCCTGTGCTCCAGCATCAGCGTGTGGCATGGAGGCTGCACAGGTGCAGAAAGAAAAGCTTTGCAGAGAGTGGTGAACGCTGCACAGAAGACTGTTGGAGTCAGCCTCCCCACCATCACAGACATCTACACCTTCAGATGCAGGAAGTGGGCCACCTGCATCATGAAGGACCCCACTCACCCAGCACACACACTTTTTGCCCCGCTCCCCTCAGGAATGAGTTTGAGGAGCATTAAGTGTAGAACTGCTGAGGAACAGCTTCTACCCTGAGGCTGTTAGACTCATGAATATCTAACCAGAATAATCACTGTGAAAAATCACATCATGTTGCTGCTGATCTGTTTCATGTTGCTCTTTATCTGTTTCATGTTGTTGTGTGTGTTTGTGCTCAACTGCTCGCACAGACTCATGTCCGTGCTGCTGTTCGGCATATTGTTTTTATGCTACTAGTGCTTAGTGTATTTTTAGTTTATGTTTTTCTTAGTTCATGTCTTAGATCGTATTACTGTTTTTTCTTTTGGATGTAACTGGGACCCTGTCTACACAATTTTGTTCCACCATATGTACCACATGTGGTGCAAATTACAATAAAGAAACTCTGACTGACTCACTTTCCCCACAGCCTGCAAAGTATTTGGTATGATCCACTCTTCCACACCTGCACCTGATCCAACCTAATGAACTCCTCCAGTATTTAAGGACTTGGTAGTCACCCATCCGACGCTGGAACATTGCTTATGGTAATTAATCAACAACTGGTGAACCTATCTCTACCAGAGAAAGTCTAACTTTGAGTTTTTGCTCCTCCGTGTTTCTCCAAGTCATCTCTGATTCCTGTGATCTCGCCAATCACTGTGTCTGCTCCTGTGAACCAAACATCAACCTGGATCAACGTCCAAACCTCAGTGCCCTATCACTTTCTCCAATGCTACTTACCTTTTGGATCAAACAAGCCACCTCACCTAGGGATCACTGGATCTCCCCACTTGCAAACAAACAAACCACAGTAATACTATATGACAAAGAAATATTACAAATTATTGTTCAAATCCGGCCTAAACTCATCGTTACCTTGTTTTTCTTTTCAGCAAATTTCCCCATCCTCACTTGTAAATGTAGACATTTACCTCTTTCCATAGTCTGAGTCTTTGTCATCAGTCTGTTATCTCTGTGTCTTATAATCATTCATTATGTTACATTAAGTCTTTATCACTGAAGAGGTGAGACATTAGGGAGAAGAAGTGTAAAACCACAAGAAATAACGAGCTCATGAAAAGATGGAAGTGAAAATTATGATCCTCTCAATTCCCAAAATGACGCTTGACAACTTGAATGACTTCTCTTTATGTCTGTGTCACGTTTGTTTCAGCATACAAGGACCTCCTGGGATTGTGCAAATGAGTTGAGCACATGAACTTTACTTGCATTGTTTCTTCGGCTGTCATACCTTTTTTTTTTTTTTTTTT
>JBBPBX010002438.1:0-14764 GCA_038048925.1 Garcialebias charrua
TTAGACTCCAGACATCAAGAACATGTTTGAATACGTAGACTTCTTCAGAAAACGGAGCAACCGTTTCAAACACACACTGCAACCCACACTACGTATCACTTCCTGTGTTGTGTAACATCATTCATTGTTCCAACTAAGGTTATTTTTTAACCTGAAATGGACATAGATTTTTTTTTTTGGTGCAAATAAACTACGGTACATAAATCTTGCTGATCAAACTTTTTGTGGTTTTGTAAAGGTGCGGCAGACGTGCTACCTTACGCAGTTTTTTTAAATAGCTTATTATGTTGCTTCTTTGCAGTGAACTGATGTACAATTCACTTAAAAGTTTTTAGAAAACTTCTGTGTGTCTGGGACAGGTCTGCTGATAGTGCTGTGGACAAAATAAAGAAAAAACAGCGTTGTCTCCATCAGATAAAGACTAAGCCTGAGCTGTACGTGCTCACAGACTTGTGGATGAACTCTGCACAGCTGTGGTTTAAAATACCAGCATTTTGTAGAAGTACAAACTCACATGTACTTTTTTTTAAAAACATTTGTTCAGAGGTAGCAGGCGTAGACAGGATATGTGCATTAATGACGATGCTTCATTGTCAGAAGCACTCTCATATCCTCTCAGTTGTTTCACTGGCTGCTCTGATCTGCTCATAAACCAACCGTCACAGCTCCTTAGTTTACTCCATAGGTGTATACCTGTCGGACCGCTCACTGCTATGCACAGCGCTGACTAAAAGTGTGGTGAGTTTTAATTTACTTTGTTGATCGTATTAGTAGTTGTCCTGTCTGTTTGCAGTGTGTAACTCAACAACAGCAGAGTGTGTTTGGGGCAAAGAACATATTTGCATTAACCTTACTTAGATAAACAGCAGCTTTGGAGTTGGCAGGGTTGAGCAAGAATTTCTATACAAGTGTTTTCTTTCTTTATTGAAGTAGAAGCATCTGGATTTTGTACTTGAACACAGATGAATAACAAATAATTTGGGGGTGGATTTGATTTTCCTTATTTTTCAATTTTTTGTTGGATTTATTTTTTTTTTAATTAAGAGAAAGTTTATTTGAGCTTTGCCTTTTATAAACTATAATTACCCTAATTTTTCTCTTGTTTTTACAGACACATATTTTAGTTCTCGGGAAGTCATAATTTAGAGATTGTGATCTGAATCACTGGTTATCAGCGTTATCTGCGGTGCAGTACCTCAACTGTGGTTACCTGATAAGGGTTTAACAAGTCTTAACACTGAAGGATTAACTAAAGTAAAGACTGTGCGAACTGTGTGTGTTTTAAAAGGACTTGGTGTATTTTGTTCAGTATTGACAGTATTAAACAGAGACTTGGGTGTTTGGGTTTGTTTGTAGACACACTGACGTGAAGGTAAATGGTAATTTCATCAGTAAAATCTTTTATTAGAGAGGAACAAAAACAAGATCTAAAGGCTCGGATCATATCAGGTTGAAGTGAAGTTCTGTGAAAAGGCTACAAATTATTAAGATCCTGGCTATTGTAGTTTTATGAACGGTCCAAATTGGAAAATGAGACTTTTAATTTGACAGGACTTGTTATTTAGCAGTCTTGCTAGCTCCATAGCTAGTTAACGCCATAACGCAAGTGGATTTTGGTGGTCCAATATATATATTTTTTTTAAGTATTGTAAATTGTATAGGGGTGCATGAGAGAGCTTTTTTTTATATAGGGTTACTATCAATTTCTCAAAAAGAAAGAGGATATTTTGCAAGATTGGGTTGTAATGGCAGCTAGCTGTAACACTTCTGGTACAGTCTACCACATTTCCAGCAGGAGCATCTTATTATTTTTGCCAGAATAACCATGTAAAGTAAAATTTAACGCAATGTTAATCTTTATAAATTGTGCTGCTGTGAGGGTCATTGGTGCCGGTGATAACCTTATTAGAGGAAGTGGAACAAAAACAAGACCTAACGTCCCCAAACCCTTTAACAATGTTCCTGTATTTTCCCGTCTTGTATAAAAGAACTCCAGTTTCATGATTTGTTGATTTCTTCATTTACTGTTTATGATCCTCTAGCCAGAAGGCAGCTGGCATGTCTTGCTTTATGAGCACACTGCTGGTTATTATACGTCGCAAATTGGGTTTTGGTATGAAAGAGCAAATTCAAATGTACAAGAATATATTACCCAATTTGGAAAATAATACAGGCGTCAGGAGCCATTTGGATGTAGAGGCAGTGGACTGGGTGGATAAATATTTGCAAATTGGATCAGCTTATTATTTCACCCAAAGCGTCTCTGAAAAGCAAATTGGATACAGAAGAGGCTTTTATTTGCAGCTTCTTAGGTTGGTTGCATTTGGAGATTTACTTCAGCTATTGAAGAGGCCAGAGCAGCCCCCACACTCCACTCCGCTCTCCAATCAGACTCGGCTGTGTGATTAACGTCTTTCTCACCGTATAATCAACCAAATAGTTCTTGATGCCGTTTTCGTACGGAGCCAATCTTGTAGGCAGGTTTGTTTGCGCAGCTCCACGTGGTGGACGTTCGTCTTCGTATGACAGATTATATTAACTCAACTACTTCAGCTGTGCTCGCAGTTGTAAAGATGACAACATGTGGGATTTGTTTTTTTTATTTGGTGGTGGATGGTTATCTTATTTATTTATTTTGTGACACATCTGCATGGTTTTCGCAACAGCACTTTTGTGCCTCCTGGGGTGGGGGAATGTGTTAGATTTGCTGTTGTCTCACTTCAGTTGTTTCCATGTAGTGATTAACTGGGAAGGAAATAGGGACACAATGTTAGAAGCAAAAAATGCAGAGGCGCCTGAAGTTGAACATGTGGTCTAAAGTTTAACAGGAGAGTCCCCACTTTGTTCATTATTTATCCGGGCCCTGCCTGCTTTTTGGCTCCTGGTCCTCGTTCAATGGGCTAAATCTGACTGAGGAAGCGTCATACTGCTCCTGAACTGTAAGAAAGGTCATTCCCATGGTTGCCTTGGAAAGAAAAAAATAGCATGCATATTGTGTTAAAACAGCTGGGGGCTTTGTTAACAAGCCAAAGAACAGCTGTGTTTCCCATCTACTGTATGTGCTTGTATTGAAGGAAGGGAAGCTGAGATGGTTTAGGACCCGGTTTCATGCGGAAGCTAAGTTTGTTTTTCCATTAAATTAACAATACAAACTCACACACTGCAAAAGGAAAAATAAAAACAGATGCTGCATTATATTAATTTTTGTGATGATACAAATTTAAATTCAAAATGTCCTTGTTTTGCTTTTTTTCTCAAGTTGCTTTTCAAAAGTTCGTTAGAAATTTGTTTACAGTAACTAAATTTGGTCCGTGGAACTCTTCCTGGAAACTGTAGTTGCTCAGCTGGTACAGCACCCAGGCTTTGCATTTGAGGGGAAAATGTTGACTCGACACTTGTTGCCATGTGAGTGTGACAGACGTGCTTGAACCACCGGGTTTTCTTTCCCGTTGAGCATGATGGGGAAATAAATTTTGTCGTTCGACCCTCTTTCCAGCACACATATCAGATTACAATCTATATTTGCCAGTTTGCTTACAAAAATAAAATAAAAAACGAGGACATGTTGGCTCAGAATTTGTAGTTTTCCACTGACTGGCAATTCAATTCACTTTATGTATGTAGCACCAAGACACGATTAGAAGTCGCCTCAAGACACTGAACAGAAACGTATGTATAAAAAGAAGCTAACACAATTGATCTGAGGAGCAGACTGCTTTGAATTTAATTCCATCATAGATCTTGAGCAAACACAAAGGAGACAGTGGAAAGGAAAATCTCCCTCATGAGGAAGAAACCTTTAACAGAACCAGGCTCAGGACAAGAGGCCATCTCGACCGGCTGGGTTTGTAAGGAACAGATACACATGTCAGTAATTTGTAAAGTAAAAATTCCTCAGCACATTACCTACTGTATTTTGCGGAACTCCGAGGTTCTGTGATAATACTACGGTAATCCAATACGAATAGGCATCTCTGTGATTTGGACAGAAATACACAGGATCTGATACGTAATGTTTTTTTTTTTTGTTTTGTTTCAGCAAAATCATTTGTAAAAAAATATACAAATGTAGAACAAGGCTATTTCAAATGAACATGCTACTTGTTTCATTTTTTTATTTATTTTTTTATTTATTTTTAAGTTTCACTTCGGTTTTTATGAGCTGCTACTTCCTTCACCGTAGATGACGGGAGATGCGGAGACGAGCGCGTGATCGCCATACCCGCTTCTTTCTTTTTGGTTAGCGGGAGACACAGGTGCCCATGTCCAGCCACCATTGTGCGAGAGGCAGGGGACACCCTGGACAGGTCTCCAGTCCATTTCAACTGGCGGGTCAGCGGACGCACGACTAGTGACAGCTGTCCATCTGAGCTTAACATGACTTTTGTTAACCTCTTAAACCAGCCAGTCGGACCTGCCGCCTCCTCAACAAGTAGATTAACACAATTTTATATTGTGCATTCTTTAGTTTTCTTTGTGCTGATTTGTAAAATCATATCAAAGCCCGAGACCGTCCGGGACTGCACATTAAGCACATTATATGGACCGGCCCTGTCGTGACAACGCACTGCATTAACATCATATCTGGAAAAGGTCCGTAAATTTCCGCGAAATCTCAGGTTTTGGTTATCCCGTGCAAATGTGCCACATAAAAAGCAGATGTTGGGGAGATTACACAAAACAAATCCTGTACGAATAGGGCTTAAGCCTACAGCATAACAAGTGCACCCGCTTCGGATGTTATCAACCATAAAATGGCCCTTATCAGTTGTTATCATCCCCATACGTAGCGGCCAGGCTGCCCCACCTGTACCTCCTATGAGGTTCAAAGGTACGTTGTCACCGTTACAAGTGATGACAGCAGGCTCCGTCCAGAGCCATATATATAGAGAGTTCCGACACTCTTTGATCTCGCAGACAGGCGGTCAATCGTTCCAAACTACGGCTATGGAAACCTTGTGGAGCTATAGAGAGTTCCGACACTCTTTGATCTCGCAGACAGGCGGTCAATCGTTCCAAACTACGGCTATGGAAACCTTGTGGAGCTGCACCCTCTGGCGGCTACGGAGCGCTACTGCAGGCAGCTTCAGACTAACCAGAGCCATGGAACAAATCGCCCCCTCCATGACCCACGTGACTTCCGCATTCCATTCTTACAATGGAACTCTATGGAAGTGTCGCAACTCTCACTTTATATGGCTCTGGCTCCGTCTTTAGCAACGTGTTAAAGTTTAGAGTAAAGCCTCTGGCGTTAGGTTTAGGGTCTTGGTTAGGTTTAGGCACAAGGGTAAGGGGGTTAGGTTTAGGGTTGGTCCTCTGGGTCAGGTTTAAGGTTAGGTTTAGGAAAACGGTTACATAAGCTGAAAAAAAAAAAAACTACACTTCCGGGTTTACGTAAACACGCTGCCTACTCACGGCGATTATAATGCTGATAACATTCTTTTAAACATGCTAGGAGGTAGATTGGACAGTTTCGCAGCTACTGTATATATGACATATGATAACGCCCATTGTATGGACTGACAACATCCGAACCCGCTGACAAGTCAACCCTAACTAAGATTTATGAAAATAGAAAGTCTTAATCCCAGTCTTAAACTGGACAATGTGTCAGTCTTATGGACATAAACTGGAAGTTGGTTCCACAAGAGAGGAGCCTGATAACTGAAAGATCTTCCTCCCGTTCTGCTTTTGGAAACTCTAGGAACCTCAAGTAAACCTGCAGTCTGAGAGCGAAGTGCTCTGAAAATGAAACAATCAGGTCTCTAATATAAGATGGAGCTAGGTTGTTGAGAGCTTTGTAGGTTAGAAGTAAGATTTTGAATTCTATTCTGAATTTGCTAGGATGCGATCCTAGAACTGAAAGTGCCAACATGCGAGGTCCAATAATAGAACAGGTTTCATCTTTCCATCACAGCTGGTCTCTAAACCAAAACACAGAGATTTCACTCACATCAGCGGCTGAATATTAATAGCAGATATTTTTAACTCTGTCTTTTTTCACCCCCCCCCCTTCCTCCCTGCAGCATTTGAAGATGATGCGATCTCTGTTTCTGTGTCTGCTGCTACTGCTGCCAGCTGCCACCGGTATGCTCTCACCTCAGCCGATAAACATCTAATCAAGTCTACGCATCCAGCCACACACAAGTTTTCATGAACACACGTACACGATCTGTGCGCAGCAGGATTAATGTTTGCACTCGCTACTGATTTTCACACTCCACCTAAAAGAGAACCTAGAAGTGACAAAACCTGTTCGCTCAAGCAACCTAAGATAACAAGAAAGGGAAAAACACAAACAGTGAATGGAAGCAACTGTTGCTAAGTTCATCGTGAGATTCAGAAAACTTGTGATTTTACAGCAGAACTGGAACATCGTTACATAAACATTGTCACTTTTATTGGATTTGTCATAATTCTGTTCTGTTTGTAGCTTCTTCATATGATGAGGAAGGATCGGGCAACTTTGGTGAGTATTGTTCCTCTCTGAGGAAATTAAATTGCAAAAACAAAAGCTTCTAAAAGCTGAGCACAACTCTTTTTTATGACATCAGAAAATGAATGGTATCTGTTGTGTGGTAAGAATGTAGAAATTAAACTGTCTGACACCCACATGCATTTTCATCAACAGAGATCACACCTATTATGGAGAACGGCGAGAAATAACAATTTCTGCTCAACACGCTTTTGAAAAGAAATATGCCGAGACGTTTCACATAAATAATAATTTTTTTTGAATTATTATTGGTAATACAGTAATAGCTTTATCACAGTTGCTCAAGCTTTTTATTGTAGTGCTGGGTGATGATAGTTCCCAAGAAATGTCAAACATATCCCTATTCTCTTGTTAAACTGTTAAACTTTCTCGATTTTTCTAATCTTTTCTTCAACGTTTATAGAAATTTGACATTTAGTAACCAGCTGTCTGCACTTTAAAGCTCAAATATGAAGTGCTTAGTCAACTTTGGTTGTTTTTATGTACCACATGAATAAAAGTTATTTGAAAATTTGCTCATTAACACAGGATACTTTAAGAAATGCAGATTTGGTGGGAAAAGCCGACTACCACTGGATTAATTTACCTTTAAAATGTAAACAGTGGTGGTACCATAGACCAGAAGTAAAGAGGAGGAGGTCAAGGGGGGTGTAATACGGTATTACAGTATTCAGAACATGGACTCAAATATGCAAACAATGCTTTATCTATTTCATCTATACTGTAGATAGATTTAGTTAAATTACTGATATGTTCATTACAGTATATACAACACCTAAAGAGAAAAACACAATTTAGTTTTACTGTAGTCCCTCGTTTATCGCAGGAGTTTGGGACCACGCCACCCGCGATAAGTGAAAAACTGCCAAGTTGGGATACAATAGTCCAAGTTCAAGTAATCTTTATTATCATTAACATCTCATATGGTACATGAGATGGAACAAAATTACGTACACAAGTAGTAGTAGTATTAGTAGTAAGTAGAAGTTTATTTTAGTATTTATTTACATGTACTGTACTTTACATATTAAGGTGTTTTGAACCCTTCCCACACTCTTGCAATGCCTCTAAAGGCCCCGGCAGAGCTCTGCATAAGGCAGTACGCCGCTGTACGCCGTACGTACGCAGAGGCACAAGCGTAGCCCCGCAGGGCACAAACGCGCAAAGCTCAAATTTTATGACCGCGTACGCGAAGCGCGTTGTCTCACAATAAACTCCCGGCGCCGGACTGTTTTGTATGTGACACAAATGTATTAAATTCCCCTTCATTGCTGATCTGGACTTTTCTTTTGTTTTTTTGCCAAAAGTTAAGTGATCGCTTCCTCCTCCGTTGCTCCATGACTGAAATGATGAGAAATTAATGAATTTGTCACGAGCGAATTAAACTCGGGTCCTACGTGGCTGCGGGAGGTTCTAAATATTTCCTGATGGGCTGTGGGCTGCAGGACCAGCGCTCCCTGTTTTTATTTTTTAGAACTTTTTATTAACATATAAAGTTTTAGAACACCGCAGCGGCTGCAGCCTGACAGCTCGTGCCTTTTTCTTTTTTCCCCACCCGACCTGTCAATCAATTCAGTAGGCGTGTCAGCAAATGACCAATCAGCGACCTCAGTTTGTCCCGTAGGTAAACGCTCTGCGCGCAGCTGCTCAAATTACGACAAGAATTTGGAGCGAAAACGCGAGCATTTAACGCGAGAACAAACGCAGAGCTGTGCTGGTGAACGCGTGCGCACACAACATGCACGTAGAGCGGCGTACAGGCCGTACGCAGAGCTCTGCCTGGGCCTTAACAGTGTTTCTAAATTAAACACTCTAAACGAGCACAGCTTGTCATGATCTCAGCTCTCTGCCACCTGCCAGTGCTCTTGACCACGCCCACTTCTCTGCTGCAAAGCAGAGATCATGACATGCTGCTGGAGGAAGTTTCTCCTGCAGCTGTAGGCTGCGCACAGGTGCAGCAGGTGCTAAATAATGTAAAATACTTCATTTTAAATACAAATTCCATGCGGATCGTGTGGCTCATCCATCCTTGAGCCAAGCGTGTCATGTCAATCTTATTTTGAAAAACCGCGATAGAACGAGGGACTACTGTACTTTAAACTTCCTCTGTACATTTCACGTCACTTTATTTTTCAGAAGGTGAAAGTCCTTCTTGAAATAATTTATAATATTAAACAAGGAGGAGTGGAGTGATCAGAGCAGATACGAATAATGGAACTGGGAATTAATATTAATTGTAGAACAGTGAAACCACAGGTTAGTTGTTTGGGTGTTTTAGTTAGTCCCAACATTTGTCATTAATTTGATTTTGGATAAGAATAGTGTTTTTGAAGATGAGCTATAGGCTTATAATGCAGCCCACTGGGTAAAGGTATAATATTTGTGTGGTTTTCCTCCCCATTCATCTCCACATACATGCTTTAACCAAGTGAACAACAGAAGCTGTATACATGTACCTCTGGCTGATGACTCTCGGGTGCAGCTCTTGCCTGCCTAAATGGCTTTCCCTCTCGTTTAGGGTTCCTTTATTTACTCACAACTTCTCTCTCTTTTTTAAGGATGCAGTTTTGTAAAGGCTCCCCATTTATTTTTCATTACTTTTTTGGTGTATTGGTGTTGCTTAAGAAATAAAAGGATATGTTTATTTTATATCTTGACTGCTATACAATAGAAGAGCTCATACTTTGCTTGAAAGTAAATTAAAAAAACTTTCTTAATCGGATTTATTCTTGTTTCAGATACAGACGATGAAGAGGAGGAAATCATAAGTGAAGGTGAGTTCATTACTCCTCCTAAGAGGCAGCCTGGACACTTGGATTGTGTCGTGTGTTCGGTGTCGTGAGCACTAACACTGTACTGGCTGCTGGCCAGAGCAGAGTATGTGAAGGTTATGGCCTCTAATTACTGTCTGAAGTCAGCATTGTGTATTGGCTGTTCCAATCCAGTGATATGTGCAGAGGGCTGTGGCCCCTGTTGGCGTTTTCCTCCCTCCAACCATTAAGCCCTGAATGGAATCAATTAGCTCTCCAGAGAAGGGCCCTGTGGATTCTGCTGAAAGGCCAATGAGCACGTTGACGTCTCTGCCATCCTGTCGGTCATCTAATCAACATTGGCATTCTCATTCTCTCCGCATGCCTCTCTGTCACTCCTCATCTTGGCTTTGATGGGTGTTTGATAGAATTACAGACCTGCTTAGAGCAGAGCCTGCCTGCCGCTGGAGAAGCAGAGCTGTCTGAAAAAAGGCCACAATTCTTTAGAATAAAACACGTTTTTAAAACTCTGCTGAAATAAAAAGGAAATGCTAAGGAATACAAGTTAGCTGTTCATTTCATTTATTTTTCATTTATTTAGTTATTCATTTTATAAAAAAAGAACACACAACAAACACATGTTTCTTGTATAAAAAAGAAAATATAAAATGAAAGGCGGCAGAAGAAGAAAATATCTTATTATGTCTGCCCCTTTTAAAAAAATAATAATTTCAAACAATAATTATATATAAGTAATAATGAAAAAAATGAATAACTCATCTCAATTTTCAAATTTCGAGATATTACACATTGAACTACTTCATACATATTTCTTCAATAATTCACTCTTTATCATTTTTTTAAACACAAACATTGACATTGCTTTTTTTATATCACACTCTAAGTCATTCCACAATCCAACTCCCTGGACTGAGGTAGACCGTCCCTTCAAACTAGTTCTGTATTGTGTCTTTACAAATACATCAGTTCCCTTTAGATTGTAACAGCTTGATCTTTTAACAAAATGTCTCTGAATATTTAAGGGTAGTGCATTGTTATGAGCTTTATACATCATCATTAAAATATGGTAATCTACTAAATCATGGAACATCAGTAATTTCAACTGAAAAAATAATATACTAGATGGATGACAGTAATGTTTTCTTGCAATAATCCTTATGGCTCTTTTCTGTAAAATAAAAATAGGTTTTGTAATAGTTTTACATGCTTTTCCCCAAACATTAATGCAATAAATTAAATGTGGAACAATGATGGTGTTATACAACAGATACAACGCTTTGTCATTCAATAGGTCCCTAACCTTATACAGTACAGCAATGGATTTAGATATTTTCATTTTTACAGAGTCTATATGTTTTTTCCAAGTTATTTTGTCATCAATGACAACACCCAAGAACTTGATCTCACTCACTCTACAGATCTCTCCATCCTCAATTGTAAATTGGACATCTGCAGTTTTCTTTTTATTACCAAATATCATATAATGGGTTTTTTCTAGATTTAATGATAATTTGTTTAGTTTAAACCAAGTCTGTATTTTGACAAACTCTTTCTTCATCAATTCCAACATCTGATTCATATCCTCACCTAAACAAAAGAAAGTAGTATCATCTGCAAAGAGGATACATCTGAGGAGTCCCGACACATTAACCAAATCATTAACATATAAAATAAACAACTTAGGTCCAAGTACAGAGCCTTAGGGAACTCCACAGGTGATATTACAATAATCAGATCTTACATACTGAAGCTTTAACAAAGTCCAGAAACACTTTTTTTATATATGTATTTTTTCCTGAAATAGTTTTTAAGTACAACTTTATGTCAGGAGATACATTGTTGATGTTACCATTAAAATGCACTTTCAATAAAGTAAGTAATGACAAAGCTCAATTTAATTTTTATGTTGAGTTGGAGGGTTGTTGTCAGCAGCTGCTGAACGTAACTAATAAAGTAACTTGTAATCTAACTTAAGTTACTGATTACATGATTTGGAAAGTAACTAAGATACCTTTTTCAAGGACTAATCAGTAACTTAACTAAGTTACTTTTTCAATGTAACTATGCCATCACTGCGCATAACGTGATGCATCATCGTTGACGCATAATAGATCAGCTTATACGGCAAAGCAACTTACAGTATTTGTTTTTTCCCACTTTAGACATTTTCAGACTGATGCGACTTAGACGGCGGTGCGACGTGTACAACGGCAAGTACGGTAGTAAATTACAAGGGGAATTTATTTTACATTTGTTTGTTTTTTAATGGGCTAAAATACTTTATTTTAAGATAATAAAAATAAATGCATTGGAATAGTTTTCACAGTAATAACTTTTTGAACAAGTTTCTTAAAAAAAAAACAGAGAAATGTACCATACTTCTGTTAGTCTATGACTGACCTGGCTCACTTCAGCACCATCTTGACTGTCTGTTAGCACCACACCCCCAGACTCTGTACTGTCCTCAGCCAGCATCTCCTCCTAAAGAGACCATATGATAATCAATCTTTCCAACAGTTTTCATATCACATACTAAACATGAATTTGTGGTTCAATGTTACTTCCTCTCTCCTCCTTACCTCTGTACCCACTCTCTGGACGATGCGCAGCTTTTTGGGCATGGGAGCCCTGGAAGTGTCTTCCTGAGATGCTTCGGTGTCGGTGACTACAGTGCTGCTTTCCTCCTCTTCACGAGGCCTCTTGGACAAAGCAGAGGTTCCAGGTGTCGCTGAAACTAGAAGTAATGGTAAACCTTTATATATATTTATACTGAATAAATATACAGCCTAAAGTAAACAAACAAAACAAGCGGTGTGAGTAGTGATTTCAGAATCTACGGTACATTTTAATCTGTAGCATCAACACAACATTTCCATTTCCAGAATTTAAAACAGGATCCTCATTCATCAATCTAATGGATGTAAAATTCTAAAAATACATTTTTTTTAATCCACCAAGTTTCTTATCCTTTATAAATACATTAAAAAATATATATTTTGTAGTATAAAAAGCCATCGTATTATATACAACTCATTACAGGTAGTCCCCAACTTAAGAACGAGTTCCATACCTACGGGCCGTTCGTAAGTCGAAAATTCGTAAGTAGGATCACATACAAAAAAAAAATATTGTTTTTTATACAGTAATGTACATCTATGTTTTTAATTCATTTTTTTTAATAAATAAATAGATGTACAGTACTGTACAGTTACCAAGCACTTAGCCTATCATAACACAGTTTTTATAGATGAAGGAGTGAGTTGAATTGTCTCCCTTTCACTTAATGCGAATGGAGCCTGCAGGGAGGAGGGAGACAATTCAACTCACTCCTTCATCTTTAAAAACTGTGTTAGGATAGGCTAAGTGCTTGGTAACTGTACAGTCTGTACTGTACATTTATTTATTTTTTAAAAAAGTTTTTTTTTAATAATGAGATGCGTTCGTAAGTCCGAAACGTCGTAAGTCGGGGGCGTCGTAAGTTGAGGACTACCTGTATAATCTCAGATGTTAAAAAGAGAATTTCTCACCAGTGCCAAACACAGATGAGGTGGAGAACGTTGAAGGCCACTCCACCTGAGAACTGGACGTTGCTTCAATCACTACAGGCGGTGGCTCCTGATTGGCTGGTTCTGGGTGGGTCATGCTCTGTTGCTGTGTTGGCTGAACAAAAGCTGTAGCCTGCGTCTGTACCTGCTGAACGGTCAACATGGAGCTAGCTAAAGTGGTCTGGACATTAGGGCTGGCAGAGGGCACAGAGCCACTGGCGCTGCCGTACACGGTCACATCCGGTGGGCCCTCAGTTGACTGCATGGCTGTTGAAGAATTTAATTAGCGGAAAACGTTTATGGTATTTCTGAAACTTGTGTCTTAGCAATAACGTAAACTAGCTCTCTAGTCTGAAAGATGGTAAAAGTCTAAAGTACGCCTACCCTCCTGTGTCTCCACTGTGGTCGGCATGACGGTGGCAGCTGGTGTTGGCTGTGGGCACAGGAGCTGGGGTGATGGGCCTGATGCTTGCTCGTGGAGTGGCAGGGTACTGTATATGCAGGAATAATGAAGTTAATTTCAATACCTTTTCAAGACTTTTTAAAGACCTTCCAAAATAAATTCAAGACCTTATCGTCACTTTGTTTTATTAAGCAACAAATCTTTGATTTACAAAACTGCTGTTGTTTTCAATTAAATCTGTGAATCTCAAACCTACAACAGAACTGAGATACAGTGGAAAGAAAAAAGTTCAAAAGAAGAAACTGAACCACGACTAGGTTTAAGAAAATTAGGTTACAAGACTCGTAGCTATTTTAAAGTAACTTGGTTGAACAATGGCGAATATAACACGGTTATTCTCGGCGACAGGCCTCAGCCATTCTTGAAAATCAGGCATCTCCAACCAGGAGTCCGAAAACTTGCATTTACCCATTGTTCTGACGGTCTCGCGGCAAATTACTCGAACACTCAGACTCAACTTGGAGATAAAGCCGCCGCCACGCATGTGCACAAGTCAGCAAAAAAAAAAAAAAAACTCATAAAATCGCTTTCAACACTTTTTAATACTTTTCAAGACCCTTAATTTTCCCAAAATCGATTTATCAACTTTTAATAACTTTCAAGACCCTGCATATACTCTGAGTGGGTTTGTTAGCCGTTTTTTTTCCTTTGTTCTTTCCGTTGGCAAAGAAAAAAAACATGTTGGCACAGCTTGATAAATGTCACTACCATGGATTAAATACTACAATGCTTAAATACTACAAAACAGACTTTTTTGGGAACATTTTTGAATATTTTAACACAAAACAAGACTCAACTTGGAGATAAAGCCGCCGCCACGCATGTGCACAAGATAGTAGCTGTGTTGTAACCTGACACTCTAAATTTGTGCGAAGCAGTTTCAGAATCCTCCGCGGTGAGGAAAACAAATATTAGTTATACTGTACATACTTTTTGCTGTCAAATTATTTAAAGCTAGAACAGCAACAAACAAAAAAAACCTCATAAAATCGCTTTCAAGACTTTTTAATATTCAAGACCCTTAATTTTCCCAAAATCGATTTATCAACTTTTAATAACTTTCAAGACCCTGCATATACTCTGATTAGCCGTTTTTTTTCTTTGTTCTTTTTGTTGGCAAAGAAAAAAACATGTTGGCACAGCTTGATAAATGTCACTACCATGGATTAAATACTACAATGCTGCGCTAATTCGCTAAACATAAAAAAGTTCAACAACAACATATAACACTTGTGAGTTTATTGAACAGACTTTTTTGGGAAAATTTTTGAATATTTTAACACAAAACAGGAGACATGCTCCGTACACTTACCTATCCTGAGCGCTGCTCGGCGCGAACGAAAGGAGCCGTCGAGCGGGAATCAGGGTTGTCAGCAGTGTTGCCAGATAGAATCCAGCCTATCCAGGTTTTCTAGCCCAAAAATCTGTTAAACACCGCCGAAAACCCGCCCAATCAGAAAGTGTCACGGGACACATCATATACGGCAAA
>JBBPBX010002438.1:14908-31687 GCA_038048925.1 Garcialebias charrua
TATATATATATATATATATATATATATATATATATATATATATATATATATATATATATATTATATATATATATATATATATATATATAAAATCACACACACACAGTACCCCCAACTCCTGTAAAGATATATCGGTGTTTATTTGTTCAATGTGATTAATCAAAACCAGTTAAATGTGATCATTGGTGCTCTTTATTAAGAAAATCAACATGTCACATTTCAGGAACTGATTATTATAGACACATTAAATGTTCACTAATGAATATTTCTATATTTATCATCACAGTAATAGTGTTACACACATTATTAGTTGTTAACACTCAAAATTAGTGTTTACCTATACTGTAACCTAAACATTTAAGGAATAAACATTTTTATTAATCACTTTAAAAGTTATAAATGTTGTCTTTGGTGCATGTTTGCTTTCCAAATATATGTCCAAATGTCATTCACACGGTGTGTGTGAATGACAGGCATAAAACACTTTGTAAAACGGTGCTTTATGAAGTTCAGTCCGTTTCCTTCTATCAGTTGAACAGCAGTTCTGCCACATCCAATATGGCGTCCGCTCTGACGTACCACCGCTACGGACCAGCCCACTCAACGAGGCAACCTGGAATGACGTCATCACCGAGATGCGTTCCAATTTCGACCTCCGAGGCAACTGGAACGCAGCAGAACTGCCTCACCAGTTCTCTGTTGGGATCGCCCTGGCAGATGACAATAGCCAATCAGTGATGGAGAAAGGTCAGAGGAGCTTTGCTATGAAATAATGATGAATGATTGTTTGAAATTCATTTAATAGTTAACTCAGAAACCGCCGATCTGACTCCAAATCCGCCCAAATTATCACCACCCGCCCGAAGCTATTTTTAGCCGCTAAGTAGAGAGTGAAAACCGCCCAAATGGCGGTAAACCGCCCAATCTGGTAGTCAGATCTCCGAAACAAGCGGTCAGCTCCTTGAAAACAAGCCCAAACAAGCGGCTCGGCCTTTCAAAAAAAAAAAAAAAACCCAACTGGCAAACCATCCCATTGTGTAAAAAAAGGCCGTTTTTAAACAGTATAAACATATTTATTATGGCATTACATATAACCAGTAAAATTATACATTGAAGAACGTATTCAGTCTAAGAAATAAAAATACATTTTGCATTTTTATACAGCTGGTTTCCCACCGGGAATACATGTAGACAGGATATGATGTAGCAACAGGAGCAAGAAAATAAAAGCTGCTCCACCAAAATAAAATTCAATTCAAGGAACCAAAAAAAAACAAAAAACTAATACAGTATAAATAAATAATGAGGGTGGATTTGTGATGAAATATAAACACTTTTACATGCTTGCAAAGAGTTTTGAGATGGTTCATTAAAGCTCCACTGACATGATCTTTTAACTTTCCATAAAATGGCACAACATATATATATATTAAGATTGACCTCTGATCGTTTTTGCTAAAACAATGTGAAATTAATTAAAATTCCTCTCAAAAACAGTTTAAAATTAGCGCCTTTTTTTTCACACGATAAATACGGGGTTTCAGGTCGCGCGATTATGACGTCACACACAGAATCGCGTCAACTGCGCACCTTGTTTACAATGGTAGATACAAACGCGGTCCGTCCAATTTAGCCATTTAAAACTTTATATTCTAGCGGTTTGTCTTCAGAGAAGCCAAAGTTAGTTCCAGTAAACAGCAGGTTATAATTTTTTTCAGCTCCTGCTGGTTTTTGGAGACTTTTCACTTCAGGAAGTGCAGCAGCTCTGTCAGGACACAGCAGTTGAGAGTCAGAAGGAATTCTACATGTAAATAGTTTCCCCAGCACTGAAATGGTAATATATTAGTTAATGTTTCTAATAATTATTCAACATTAATTTATAGTTTAAAAAATTAGTCCCTTTTAAAATATCTGTTAAATATATTATTCTTTTATTTTATTTTGTTTGTGTTTTCAGGTTTCCAGGTCTCCAGTCCATCACCTGAGGCTCTTCCTGTTGAACCACTAGTAACCCAGACTTTCACATCACAGCAGGTAAGATTGCATCAACAAAAAGAATAGTACTCAACAATATTCTTTGATGTAAATCTGTTGATTTTCTGTGGTTCTGATGAGGGAAGTGACAAAGTGGATGCAGCATTCAGCCCATAATGGACCCAGATGTCCCCTGCGTCCAGACCTACAACACCTGGACATCCAGGAGCGTGGACGAGGAGGTGGTGGAGTCTGAAGAAGTGTACAAGCAGCAGGATGAGGAGAAACTAGACAGATGTCCCCTGCGTCCAGACCTACAACACCTGGACAGGAGGGTGGACGAGGAGGTGTTGGAGTCATTTTTACAGAGCTGATGAAGTCAAACACCACTTGCTGATATTTTTTAAACTCAATTTTTTTTGATAATCTGTTCATATTAATGTTTCCCCAGAGGTTTTCATTTATTTGATAATATGGGATGGTTTTATTTTAATAAAATGTTTTTTTCAACATTCACCAATTTTGTTTTTACTAAAGTACGAGCTGTGAGTTGTAGATGAACGAATGAAATTAAAACAGATACACAAATATTCTCACAAAGAATAACTCAACACTAACAGATAATATAGTGTACTACTGTAACTTTATTTACACATAACTACAGAAACACTTGGTTCATTGTTATCCTTTTTTTTCAAACAATATGTTCATTTGAACAGTCAGAAAAAATATTAAATTCATTGATTCATTTTCATCTCAATGCTCTGGCCAGTTGTAGTATTTCTGCATATTTTGATGTCTTGATGCACAAACGTAGCTTTCTGCAGCATCAGTCCTGATGTTCTACAGATCCTGAAGATGTCTCCATCTGTTTAACAATATCAAGGTTTGTTCTCCTCCACCTGGGTCCACTCTTCAGGTGAAGACATTTCTGTGAATTGATGATAAAACACACAGACACACACAGTATATATTATATGCAGTATACTGTATATTAAGACAATGGGTCAAACTAATGTCTTCAGACTCCACCACCTCCTCGTCCACGCTCCTGGATGTCCAGGTGTTGTAGGTCTGGAC
This sequence comes from Garcialebias charrua, assembly GCA_038048925.1. NCBI lineage: Eukaryota > Metazoa > Chordata > Actinopteri > Cyprinodontiformes > Rivulidae > Garcialebias > Garcialebias charrua. The sequence continues at coordinate 17,963 of JBBPBX010002438.1, forward strand.
GCAGGGGACATCTGGGTCCATTATGGGCTGAATGCTGCATCCACTTTGTCACTTCCCTCATCAGAACCACAGAAAATCAACAGATTTACATCAAAGAATATTGTTGAGTACTATTCTTTTTGTTGATGCAATCTTACCTGCTGTGATGTGAAAGTCTGGGTTACTAGTGGTTCAGGAAGAGCCTCAGGTGATGGACTGGAGACCTGGAAACCTGAAAACACAAACAAAATAAAATAAAAGAATAATATATTTAACAGATATTTTAAAAGGGACTAATTTTTTAAACTATAAATTAATGTTGAATAATTATTAGAAACATTAACTAATATATTACCATTTCAGTGCTGGGGAAACTATTTACATGTAGAATTCCTTCTGACTCTCAACTGCTGTGTCCTGACAGAGCTGCTGCACTTCCTGAAGTGAAAAGTCTCCAAAAACCAGCAGGAGCTGAAAAAAAATTATAACCTGCTGTTTACTGGAACTAACTTTGGCTTCTCTGAAGACAAACCGCTAGAATATAAAGTTTTAAATGGCTAAATTGGACGGACCGCGTTTGTATCTACCATTGTAAACAAGGTGCGCAGTTGACGCGATTCTGTGTGTGACGTCATAATCGCGCGACGGGAAACCCCGTATTTATCGTGTGAAAAAAAAGGCGCTAATTTTAAACTGTTTTTGAGAGGAATTTTAAATAATTTCACATTGTTTTAGCAAAAACGATCAGAGGTCAATCTTAATATATATATATATATGTTGTGCCATTTTATGGAAAGTTAAAAGATCATGTCAGTGGAGCTTTAAAATAAATAAATAAATAAATAAAATTAGATCAGCTACACTTGCAGGAGCTAGTTTATGCCAGAGACCAGAGGCGGCTCCAGTGGGGAGCTAGGGTGTGCTATAGCCCCCCCTGGAAAAGTCACAGCACCCCCTTAGCACCCCCAAGAAAATATCAGATTATTTTCGTTTTCATCTGAGTTAATATTCTTTAACATGTGGTTGTTGTGATATTTTCCTCGCAAAACACAACTAATAAATAAAAAAAGTCAGTGATTATATAGAGTTAAAAAAAAAATTCTGATCCACCAGCTGAAGCCCACAAAGATGAGTGATGCTCTCAACACTGACCCTGTAAGGAGCAGAAACTGGTGACATGATGCCTCTGGTTATGCCATTTTTAGCTAATACAACTTCCATCCATCCATCCATCCATTTTCTTCCGCTTATCCGGGGTCGGGTCGCGGGGGTTGCAGCCTAAGTAGGGAGGCCCAGACTTCCCTCTCCCCAGCCAAATGGAGCAGCTCCTCTGGGGGAATCCCAAGGCGTTCCCAGGCCAGCAGAAACATAGTCCCTCCAGCGTGTCCTGGGTCTTCCTCTGGGTCTCCTCCCGGTGGGACATGCCCGGAACACCTCACCAGGGAGGCGTCCAGGAGGCATCCTAACCAGATGCCCGAGCCACCTCAACTGGCTCCTCTCGATGTGGAGAAGCAGCGGCTCTACTCCGAGTCCCTCCCGGATGACTGAGCTTCTCACCCTATCTCTAAGGGAGAGTCCAGACACCCTGCGGAGAAAACTCATTTCAGCCGCTTGTATCCGAGATCTCGTTCTTTCGGTCACAACCCAAAGCTCATGACCATAGATGAGGGTGGGAACGTAGATCGATCGGTAAATTGAGAGCTTTGCCTTTCGACTCAGCTCTCTCTTCACCACGACAGACCGGTACAGCGCCCGCTTCACTGCGGACGCTGCACCTATCCGCCTATCGATCTCACGCTCCAGTTTTCCCTCATTCGTGAACAAGACCCCGAGATACTTAAACTCCTCCACTTGGGGCAGGACCTCCTCCCCGACCCGGAGAGGGCATGCTACCCTTTTCCGGCTCAAGACCATGGCCTCGGATTTGGAGGAACTGATCCTCATCCCGGCCGCATCACACTCGGCTGCAAACCGCTCCAGCGAAAGCTGTAGATCACGATCTGATGAAGCCAATAGGACCACATCATCTGCAAAAAACAGAGAAGCGATTCTAAGGCCACCAAAACGGATCCTCTCAACACCTTGGCTGCGCCTAGAAATTCTGTCCATAAAAGTTATGAACAGAATCGGTGACAAAGGGCAACCTTGGCGGAGTCCAACTCTCACTGGAAACGAGCCTGACTTACTGCCGGCAATGCGGACCAAGCTCTGACACCGGTCGTACAGGGACCTAACAGCCCATATCAATGGGCCTGGTACCCCATACTCCCGGAGTACCCCCCACAGAACCCCCCGAGGGACGCGGTCGAATGCCTTTTCCAAGTCCACAAAGCACATGTAAACTGGTTGGGCAAACTCCCACGCACCCTCCAGGACCCTGCTGAGGGTGTAGAGCTGGTCCAGTGTTCCACGACCAGCACGAAAACCACATTGCTCCTCCTGAATCCGAGGTTCGACTATCCGACGGACCCTCCTCTCCAGGGGCCTCATGTATCAACCGTGCGCACGCACAAAAACATTGCGCACGTCACTTTCCACGCAAAGTGGCGTATGTATCAAATCTGATATGAACGGGAATATCTGCGCATCCACGTACAAATCCACGGCTGCTCCCCTGCTTGCGTACGCACGTTTCTGTGGTTATTGTTCCTTTGGCGACACTTACAGGTGATCTGTGAAACTGTGTCCACGATGTGACAACAATCATAAATCCCACCAAACACACATGATTAACGATCATTACATCCACATGGACGCAATTAGATGAGTGGATATAAAAGCATGCGCCAGATAGTGGCAACAATATTGACAACAATGAGATGTAATTTCTTTAAATAAGAAGTTAACCAAGCTGTATTAACACGCCTACGTTTAGGTCAGTGGGTAAAGCGCTTGCCTTTAGTTCCAAAGGTCGTGAGATCGACTCCCGCATGGTACAACGTTTTTCTTTTTTTTTTCGTTCCAGATTGAAATACACATGAAAACTATTTACAAAACAATAAATCGTCTGCTTCCTTTCATTTCATGTATTGTTCTATTTCTTGTTGTTTCATTCAATAGTTTTCCTGTGGTCTTTAAATCTGGAATGAAAAAAAAAAACATTGTACCAAGCGGGAGTCGATCTCACGACCTTTGGGACGAAGGGCGGGCGCGTTCGCCACTAAGCTATACAGGCATGTTAGATCAGCTTGGTCAACTTCTTATTTAAAAGTGGATGGTTTGTTTTGCACTGTGCGTGCCGAATGAAGCCTTTTTCCGTGCTTCTCTGCCTCACTCAGAAGTGATTTCTGTTCACAGTCCGTGAAGTTCCTCTTTTTTCCACGTTCCGACATGATTTGCAATGGAGCAGAGACGACATTCCTGTCGTGCATGGCATATTTGAATGACTTTGCATATTCATACGGAGGCGTGTCAAANTTTTGCACTGTGCGTGCCGAATGAAGCCTTTTTCCGTGCTTCTCTGCCTCACTCAGAAGTGATTTCTGTTCACAGTCCGTGAAGTTCCTCTTTTTTCCACGTTCCGACATGATTTGCAATGGAGCAGAGACGACATTCCTGTCGTGCATGGCATATTTGAATGACTTTGCATATTCATACGGAGGCGTGTCAAGGGCGGAGTCGGCCACTCTCTCATGTGCGCTGAATTCCACGTTGATTGTGTTGTACATAAGGAATGTGCGTGGATTCCGGTGTACGCACAGTTTGATAAATCTGGATTTTTTTGTGCGTGGACACTTTTCTGGATTTGTCCGTACGTGACTTTTCAGTAAGAAATCTACGCAAGTCTTTGTACATGAGGCCCCAGAACCCCTGAATAGACCTTACCAGGGAGGCTTAAGAGTGTGATCCCCCTATAGTTGGAACACACCCTACGGTCCCCCTTTTTGAATAGGGGAACCACCACCCCAGTCTGCCAATCCAAGGGAACTGCCCCCGATGTCCACGCGATATTGCAGAGTCGCGTAAGCCAACACAACCCCACAACATCCAGAGCCCTAAGGAACTCAGGGCGAATCTCATCCACCCCCGGAGCCCTGCCACCGCAGAGCTTTTTAACCACCTCGGTGACCTCAGCACCAGAGATTGGAGAGCCCGACCCAAAGTCCCCAGGCTCCGCTTCCTCAGTGGAAGACGTGCCAGTAGGATTGAGGAGGTCTTCGAAGTATTCCGCCCACCGACTCACAACATCCCGAGTTGAGGTCAACAGCAACAATAATTATTATTATTTTTCAAAATCGATTTTGGGGCTTTTAGAATCGATTCTGAATCGTCAGGACTAAGAAAATTGATTCTTTAAAAATTTTATTTTTTTTCCTGCACTCCTAGTTGTTAATGCTTAGTATACATACTTTTGTTTTGTACCTAAACAGCATTTGAATATTTCATTTTTAAATATATAAACATATTTTTATTCAGTGCTATAATTTACCAAAACTGCAGTGAGTTGAACTTGTTTTCTATCTGTGTTTTATGTTTTCATTGCAGGTCATGGTCCTGTTTTAACGGCTGATGTCATGTTTGTGTCTCTTTCAACAGAGAACACCAGCTGTGCCTGACCTCATGGACAGACCTGTGTCCTCTGCTCTCTCCTCCTGCCTCCTGCCTACTGCTCTAGCTTCTCTCCATCCATAACCTGTGTGTGAACACCTACAGTGAGTTGAACTAGTTTTCTGTCTGTGTTTTATGTTTTTATTGCAGGTCATGGTCCTGTTTTAACTGTAGATGTCATGTTTGTGTCTCTTTCAACAGAGAACACCAGCTGGGCCTGACCTCATGGACAGACCTGTGTCCTCTGCTCTCTCCTCCTGCCCTAGCTTCTCCCTATCCATAACCTGTGTGTGAACACCTACAGTGAGTTGAACTTGTTTTCTGTCTGTGTTTTATGTTTTTATTGTAGGTCATGGTCCTGTATTAACCACAGATGTCATGTTTGTGTCTCTTTCAACAGAGAACACCTGTTGCGCCTGACCTCATGTACAGACCTGTGTCCTCTATTCTCTCCTCACCATCCTCCTGCCTCCTGCAGCTCCTCTCCATCCATCACCTGTGTGTCACATCATGTGACTAACCCTGACATGCATCCACATCAATGACTGCTGCCAAAACAGGAAAACACACCTGACCTGATGGACAGACCTGCTCACATCAGGTCCACATCAGAACTCACATCTGGACTCCCATGCACCCATCATTCATGGTTGTGTCAGGGATTACAGGCAGGACAGAACCCAATGGTGCAGACAAGAACTCTCACAGGGAGCCAGGAGATACAAAAGTATATATTTAATGATAATAAATCAAAAGACTGACTGTGCAGCAAACTCACTTCATGAAACAGGATCAACACAGGAGACATCAGGGGAGACCCAACGATGACACGACAATGGACAACACACAGGAGCTGACTTATATACACATGACTAATGAGACAAAACACCTGTGAGGACACAGGTGAAACACATAAGAGGAAATGACAGACAAACCAGGGAGTGTAGGAACAGAGACACAACACCAGATGGAGGCAAACCACTGTAGAACACAGAAACTGAGAGAAGGGAACACACAACACAAAGTGGGCTGAATATTTTTGATTTGATTTTATGTTTATTAATTCATTTTAAAAGAACAATACAAGACAATTTCATCAGATACAAGAATACAAGTAGGATAAAATGAAAGGAGCAGAAAGAAGATGAAATCTTATTATATCTGCCCCTTATAAAGGGGTCTTAAATCATATTAACCAAAACCACAATCCCTACGGTACCTCTCCCTCAAAAAACATCTCCAGACGTCCCCAGAAACCCACCCCCCAGAAACCGCGGGCGGGAGGAGGGAGGAACCGCAAGGTCGGCGGGCATGAAGAAACACAAGGAATAATTAAACTAAAGCACAGGAGCAGAACTGATTATACATATTACAGTAATATTTAGACTAAGAATATAAACATGGAGCACGAGGAGTAATAAAACCTAATCAGAACTGATTAAACATATTACATGAAGAATTAAATCTAAGCACAGGAGCAGAATTGATTAAACATATTACATGAAGAATTAAGACTAGGAACATGGGACAGGAGAATTAAACATACTGTATAACATGAAGATTTAAGACTAGGAGCACGGGACAGGAGAATTAAACATACAACATGCAGGATTAACTAAACCAATAGCACAGGAGCAGAACTGGAACAGGAGAAACTTAATAAACTAAGAACATAAATATAGAGCTGAGTGAAAGGAGACCAAACAAGGAAGGACCAGCAGATGGTGCCAGCCGATTGACAGGAGACCAAACAAGGAACAGACAAAGGCCAGCAGAGGGCGCCATCCTAACAGGTTGAGTCATTGCTCAATGGCTAAGCAGTTCCATCTGATCCAGGTTCGAACATTAGAACCACCTAATAAGCTTGTCTACCTACACTTCAACCAAAGTAAGGGAATTTTCTTTTCTATGCTGTTTTTGTGCTGCTTTTAGCTTTTTAAAGTTCTTGGACTGTACACTAAGGCACTGGTTTTTCATACATGATGGTTGCAACATGTTTCTGATGGATGTCAATTGCTCCTGATGATGTGATTTGATAATGATGGTTGAGAACTGTTTATGATGGATGTGCTTTGCTAATGATGGTTGAGAACTGTTTCTGAAGGAAGTGACTTGTTCCTCATGGTTGAGAACTGTTTATGATGGATGAAAGGTCATCAGAGACTCTACTTCCTCAGACGGCTGAGACGTGCTGGTCTGAGCAGCCCAGTTCTCACCTCGTTCTACAGGTGTGCAGTGGAGAGCGTCCTGTGCTCCAGCATCAACGTGTGGCATGGAGGCTGCACAGTTGAAGAGAGGAAAGCTCTACAGAGAGTGGTGAAGGCTGCACAGAAGTCTGTTGGAGTCAGTCTCCCCACCATCACAGACATTTACACCTCCAGATGCAGGAAAAGAGCCACCTGCATCATGAAAGACCTCACTCACCCAGCACACTCACTCTTTGCCCCACTCCCCTCAGGACGGAGGTTGAGGAGCATCAAATGTAGAACCACTAGACTGAGGAACAGCTTCTACCCTGAGGCTGTTAGACTCATGAATAAATAAAAATAAAATAAAAATAAACACTGCAAAATATCACATCATGCTGATGCTGATCTGTTTTCTTGTTGCTGTGTTCATCTGTGACCATCTGCTCATACAAACTCATGTTCGTGCTGCTGTTTATTTCCACTATATTAGGCTTAGTGTATTACTAGTTGATGTTTTTCTTAGTTAATTCTAGATGTTATTACTGTTTTTCTCTTGCATTTGTTGTTGGATGTAACTGGGACCCCGTGTACATAATCTCGTTTTCATCACATGTACCACATGCGGTGCAAATGACAATAAAGACTCTCTGACTCTGACTCTGATAATGATGGTTGAGAACTGTTTATGATGGAAGTGACTTGTTCCTGATGGTTGGAACATGTTTCTGAAGGAAGTGACTTGTTCCTCATGGTTGAGAACTGTTTATGATGGATGTGCTTTTGATAATGATGGTTGAGAACTGTTTCTGAAGGAAGTGACTTGTTCCTGATGGTTGGAACATGTTTCTGATGGGTGTGACTTGTTCCTGATGTTACAACCTATTTCTGATGGGTGTCAAGTTGTTTGTCATGGATGTGACTTTTTTATTCAATCAAAGCAAGATATTTTTATTTTCTATGCTTTTTCTGTGCTGAAAAATACATTTTTAAAGTTCCTGCACTGGACTGTACACTAAGGCACTTTGTTTTCATACATGTACATACATTACAGTTCAGTAGTTTTTTTAATTATTGAATGTGCTGTGCAGAATAGCACTGTTTAATACAGTTTAATTGCTCAATGGCTAAGCAGTTCCATCTGATCCAGGTTCGAACATTAGAACCACCTAATAAGCTTGTCTACCTACACTTCAACCAAAGTAAGGGAATTTTCTTTTCTATGCTGTTTTTGTGCTGCTTTTAGCTTTTTAAAGTTCTTGGACTGTACACTAAGGCACTGGTTTTTCATACATGATGGTTGCAACATGTTTCTGATGGATGTCAATTGCTCCTGATGATGTGATTTGATAATGATGGTTGAGAACTGTTTATGATGGATGTGCTTTGCTAATGATGGTTGAGAACTGTTTCTGAAGGAAGTGACTTGTTCCTCATGGTTGAGAACTGTTTATGATGGATGAAAGGTCATCAGAGACTCTACTTCCTCAGACGGCTGAGACGTGCTGGTCTGAGCAGCCCAGTTCTCACCTCGTTCTACAGGTGTGCAGTGGAGAGCGTCCTGTGCTCCAGCATCAACGTGTGGCATGGAGGCTGCACAGTTGAAGAGAGGAAAGCTCTACAGAGAGTGGTGAAGGCTGCACAGAAGTCTGTTGGAGTCAGTCTCCCCACCATCACAGACATTTACACCTCCAGATGCAGGAAAAGAGCCACCTGCATCATGAAAGACCTCACTCACCCAGCACACTCACTCTTTGCCCCACTCCCCTCAGGACGGAGGTTGAGGAGCATCAAATGTAGAACCACTAGACTGAGGAACAGCTTCTACCCTGAGGCTGTTAGACTCATGAATAAATAAAAATAAAATAAAAAATAAACACTGCAAAATATCACATCATGCTGATGCTGATCTGTTTTCTTGTTGCTGTGTTCATCTGTGACCATCTGCTCATACAAACTCATGTTCGTGCTGCTGTTTATTTCCACTATATTAGGCTTAGTGTATTACTAGTTGATGTTTTTCTTAGTTAATTCTAGATGTTATTACTGTTTTTCTCTTGCATTTGTTGTTGGATGTAACTGGGACCCCGTGTACATAATCTCGTTTTCATCACATGTACCACATGCGGTGCAAATGACAATAAAGACTCTCTGACTCTGACTCTGATAATGATGGTTGAGAACTGTTTATGATGGAAGTGACTTGTTCCTGATGGTTGGAACATGTTTCTGAAGGAAGTGACTTGTTCCTGATGGTTGGAACATGTTTCTGAAGGAAGTGACTTGTTCCGCATGGTTGAGAACTGTTTATGATGGATGTGCTTTTGATAATGATGGTTGAGAACTGTTTCTGAAGGAAGTGACTTGTTCCTGATGGTTGGAACATGTTTCTGATGGGTGTGACTTGTTCCTGATGTTACAACCTATTTCTGATGGGTGTCAAGTTGTTTGTCATGGATGTGACTTTTTTATTCAATCAAAGCAAGATATTTTTATTTTCTATGCTTTTTCTGTGCTGAAAAATACATTTTTAAAGTTCCTGCACTGGACTGTACACTAAGGCACTTTGTTTTCATACATGTACATACATTACAGTTCAGTAGTTTTTTTAATTATTGAATGTGCTGTGCAGAATAGCACTGTTTAATACAGTATTACAGTACAGTACATGCTGTACAGGTACTGTATGTGTTTATGGATGAATGTGTGGTGTAATGTGTTTGCTAAGTGTTTGTAAACAAAGTTCTGTGCATGTTTATGGACCAGTATGTACGCTTGTTCAGTCTCATGCCGATGAACGGGTGTGCGGCGCTGCGTTAGCGGTATGGCCGCGACTTACGGCAAAACTTTGGACTTACGAACGCATGTGCTATGGGCTCCGACTTAAGGCAAAATCGACCTACGAACAGTCCTTAGGTCCGGAACTTGTTCGTAAGTCGGGGATTCCCTGTATACAGCTACTTGAATCAAAATTTTAAAAAGTATATCAAAATGTGACAAAGCATAAATGTGTGTTAAACTTGGTGTTAGAAAACTTTTCCTGGATTTTAAATGTACCAAGGCAGGTCAATGGGCATATGGAAGTCATATTCCATAGAGAAAAAATTCCGAGAGAAACGCAATTTCGGTCCTGTGTATGTCCTGTACAGTACATATTGCAGATCTGACAATAAAGTTGACTTTGACTTTGACTTGACTTTGATATTGCTTTTTCCCTATTTTTCACAATTTCATCGATTGCCTCTTTTTGTATTGCGGGTGGAGCAGTATCAGATAGCTTGTTGAGTAGGGGGAAGGGTCCTTGTTATGATGCGGCAGGCTTCATGATTTTAGCATGAGTGGATCTGTACCAAATGAGAACACAGTATTCAGCTGTGGAGTAGCATAAAGCTAAAAGTCATACATATCTAGACGTTACAATAGCCTTGAAGAAACTCAGTGAGCTGTTCTTGCTTTTATTCCCTGTACATCACTGAATATTATCAGTCAAAATATGATTAAAGCAGTAAAATTACCATGAAATTTGAACTATTAATTTTCTTTTTCAGTTTGTTTTTAAACAGCATGCATCATGAATAATAGAATAGTTCATACTTAATTCCCAGTATCAAATATATTTAAATGTTCATTAAATGTTTAGTGTTTTAGTGTTGGTGTAAATTTTCATACTTTTATACTACTATGCAAAAACTCAGGACAGTGTTACACTTTTACTATTTTATGCTTATGTTTATTAAATGTTTTAGTGTTTAAATGGTTACTGTTGCACCGAGGGACTGAGAGAAACGCAATTTCAATCCTGTGTATGTCCTGTACATATTGCAGTTCTGACAATAAAGTTGACTTTGACTTGATTTACCAACAATATGCACTAATGTTTACAGTCAAAACCAAATTCTTTGTCAAGAAAGTTAATTCTCAATAGTCAAATTCTTATACAAATTCTTTGTATTTTTTTTTTTTGACCAAAATACAGCATTTCTTTTAGAAATTAACCATAATCAACAATGCCGTTCTAAATGTCATCATTTTACAGACAATAAAATCCAACATTTTTGAATTGTACAGCTACAGTCTAACCAGAAAATTAACTTCTGATTTTGGGCCTTTATTTTGGAACATGAGCAGTTGTGGATTTTATTTGAAGCTGTTTTTACTCAGCTTTATCAGACACTTCAGTTTTTGTACAAGGCAATATTAGCAATGCATTTAAAGAAAGACATTTGAGTTAAGTAACAACATATTTGACGCTGTTGTTGGTCTCCTGTTGAAGGTTTTTGCTGCTGTGCTCCTGCACATCACGTCTGATGGAGCTTTGATGATGTTCTGTCTGGGTTCTGGTTGTGTGCTGGATCATGCTTTCTTTGGGTTTGTTTGCTGTCATCAGGCCACCAGCTGGACCTGCTTGGGTTGGTAGGTGTCAAAGTCCTCAGGAAGAGTGTCTATCAAAAGAAAAAATGTTTGACTTTTATTGCTGTTTTTGAATTTTAAAGCATCAGTTTTGCAACGTACAAAAAAATCTACATATCTAAGTTTTAATCCTAAACTTAGAAAATGTGCTTTAAATCTTTTTAAATTCAGTATTGTAAAATGTGCAACATTTTTATTTTACCTTATTATATTTATTATATATACTGTAATAGCTTACACTATTTAAACATGAACTAAATAAACATTTAATTTGCCCAGACAGACTCGTGCAGAACATGTTCCCATATCTGAGCAGCAAAAATGTGTTTACTAAATAATTTTTTTAAATTTGAAATGCTGGAGCAAAGTTTTCTCTCAGCAGTTTTTGAGGAGTTGGCTCACCGTTGCAGCGGTAACGCAGGTTGGCCCAGATGATGTTCTCCTGGGAGAAGCAGAAGACTCCGAGCCGGCCTCCTCTCATCGTGGCGTCGATGACAACACCTGTATCCGCCACCATCTGAGGACCCTCAAAGAAACGAACTCTGCACAGCAGAAGAGGACAGGATTTAAATATATTTTTAGCCAATATGAACTAAAACAAAATGTAGCAGATGGATCAGATTTGATTCATTTATAAGTTCTTTGTTTTTTGTTTATTTTTTATTGAGGTCATCTATCAGTTGTGTTATTTTCGTTTAAATGCTTTGGTCTATTCCATGTTTTAATTAAACTTCTTACACACCTGGTTTGAGTTATTAATAAAACTTTGTTATATTTATATTGCTTACTGCATCACTATTTCCAGGCATTTAGACATTTTGTAAGATCCTCATCCATTTTGTTCCTTCGAATCAGACATTTATGATTTCTAAATTTTATTATACATCAGTAGATTTTGGATTTTTAGCTTCTGCTTATTTTTATACACCAGTCAAAGGCTGTATTATGGTATAGTCTCCATCTATCAACTTTATATTGTCCCTTCCATAACTTATGATCTGCTCAAGTTAATTTATCATAACTTCACATCATCACTAGACAGGGTGTCACGTACACTTTTCATCACCCCAGCTTCAAAGTAAAGGTCACAAATAAAGGTCAGATGTTATACATGGTCTTTCCTTGTTGGAGCTATTGCTATAATTTTCAATGGGCCTATTATGTGTTGTATGTGGTTCTCCTGTTTCCATTAATATTTTTATCCTCATTGTAATGCTTATGTGGGTTCTTCTCGCAAAACCACAGTTGTCACATAAATGTAAAGCCTTTTTAGACTTAATCTGCACTAACATCTTGCTCTATAAATCATGTTCTTGCAGTAAACAAACAAGCAAAAAATTGGCACCACAAAAAAAAAAAACTGACACTAAAATTTCAGAGCACTAAAAACAAAACAAAAAAATACTAGAACAATAAAGGAAGTAACAACATTTGCTCATTCTTTAAATTAACAGTCAGAGACACATTCAAAGAGAAAACTCCTGCAAATAAAAGAAGTGAAATAATGAACAATTGCTTGTAGATTCAAGTTCATCTCCCCTGTCAAAATTACCAGGTGAAAGGGTTTGACATCAGTTCAGAGGGCTTTGATGAATAAATGATAATGAGAGCATTGCTTCTAAAAATCTCCACAGGTACCAAGTTATGAGATGTTTGAGAACAGAAAATTTTGTTTCTCAGTTAATGATCCAAATCACAAAAGGAAGTCAGGGTTTCACTACAATAATCAGTATCAGCCAATGAAATGTTGCCATAGTTTTAAACAACATACAAAGACCTAAGGTCAACATCAGCCATCTGTCTAATTTTCTTTTGCAGCAAATTTTGAGAGGGGAAAAAAAAAGCAGAACATTAAAAACTGGAAGATTCATGAAGAAAAACTGCTGAGTGGTTGAAATGAATCATCTATTTTGTTTTTCAAAGATATTCTGGATTTCTCAAAGTAACTTTTGCCCTTAGAAGTAAAAATCCAATAATCTACTGTAACTCAAAAATATTGAACAAAGTTATTCTAGTTTAGTTTGCAGCAGGTCTGATAGATCCACTGAGCTCTATGGCCTTTAGCTCCATCAGTACCTGATGTAGCCATCAGCGGGTCGGTGCTGCAGGAACCATCGATATGAGGTCTTGTCTTTCCAGCCAACGTTGCGAGGGTCCTTCCACAGAAGTTTGACCTGCTCACTGGTGTCCCCGGTGTGCCACAGAGCATTCCTCAGATACTCGCCAGGACCGGTATTTGACTTCACTGCCTGGTCAAAAACAACAAATACAGTCTACTTTGTAAGACTGGACCCTGTTAGATAGCAAGTTATTGAAACTTGTTACAAAGAGCACTGTTTCTATTTGAGTTTCTTTTTTTTCTTCTCTCTCTCTCTTTCTCTTACTGCAGTGTTTTAGAAAATAATTTCTGTGGGTGGTACTATCTACACCAAAAAGAGCCAGAAATATAGACTTTTCTTGCCTGTACTTTTTAAAATGCCTTCAAAATAACTGCATTAAAAGAAGGTTCAATTAAATTATATTTATTTATAGCACCAAGTTACAACAGAAGTCATGTCAGTGCACTGAACAGAAACATTCATATATAAAGTATATATATATA
>JBBPBX010002438.1:31757-67555 GCA_038048925.1 Garcialebias charrua
TATATATATATATACACACGTACTGTATATATGAATAAATTAACAAGAGGAGCAGTCACTTTTTGACTAATAATATAATAATAGCAATATAAAGTATAAAAGACATTTTTTTCTTGATAACATTTTGATGTTAACTTCTCTAGCAAACTGAAAAACTGATCTTGAAAAACAAAACGCCTTTTTTTAGGTATTTAAATAGATTTTGGAGTTCGGTGCTTGTTTAATAATGTTAATTTAACATGTTATGATGTAAGTGAATAATCTTTATTTTTGGCCCAGCAGTAAACTACCTTGAGTTGGATGCCTTGTTGGGCCACAGCTCTGAAGGGGTTGGCCTGCCAGTAGATCTGCTCCGTCTGCTTCCACATCACCACGTAGAAACTGGAGCTGTCCTGGTACCCGAATATGAAGCCAGCATAGTCGTCGTCCGTTACCGTATTTACATGAAATGTCCCTTCAAAGTCCACACCGCTGAACGCAGTATAACCTGCAGGACAGATGAAAGATCAGACAAAAGAAGAAACAGAAACTTTAAATGTTGTATCAGCCTCTCTGATATTCAGTGTTTTAGGCTGGTGTGAGAACATTTAGAAAATGACCCATATTCACTATTCAAGAATAGATTTTAACTTTTGTCATCTGGCCACATGGTTTACATTCAAATCCCATGGTTTGCTCATATGTTTATTTACAAACAAAACATATTTTATCATCTCACATTTCTTTCCATCTAATGTGAACATGAGAATCTCCAACTATCTCCAATCTTCAACTCTCTCGGCCATTCAGATCATATCTCGCTTCTTTTGGCCCCAGCCCTAAAGTGTTTTCAGAAAGGCTGCAGCTGATGGAGGCCCAGTGGACCTGGAACTTTATGCCTCATCAGTATTGGGTTACATCAGTACATGCTCTGAAAATGTATCCATAAAAAAATATGTTAAATGTTACCCTAACAAAAAACCCCGGTTAAACTCAGAGGTTCTCACCCTGCTGGCAGCCAGGAAAGCCGCCTTTAAGTCTGGAGACACAGAGGAGCTGAGAAAAACCAGAAATGTGCTGGTTGCTGGCATTAAAAGGGCCAAGGCCACATATGCACAGAGGATTGAGGGTCAGTTCACCTCATAAGACCCACAGAGCATGTGGAGGGGCATTAAATGCATAACTGACTATAAAGGAAAGAGCAAAAAATGCCCAAAGGACCCATCTTTGCCTGATGCCCTCAACAAGTTTTAGGCTCGCCTTGAATATCCAAATAGACCACCCAGCACCAGACTCACCTCACCACCAGATGAAGTGCACCTCAGCGTGACCGCAGCAGAAGTGAGAGGTAGTCTCAAAAGGATCAATCCTCACAAAGCAACTGGTATGGACAACATCCCCGGGAAAGTTCTGAAGGAATGTGCAGATCAGCTCTGCGATGTGCTGGCAGACATCTTCAACACCTCACTTGCCATGGAAATAGTTCCCACCTGCCTGAAGACCGCCACCATCATCCCAGTCCCAAAAAGCTCCACAGTGACTGGTCTGAATGACTATCGGCCGATAGCCCTCACCCCAATAGTCGCAAAATGCTTTGAGAAACTGGTCATGACCCACATCAAAACATCCATCAACAACAATGAGGACCCTCATCAGTATGCATACCGTGAGAACCGATCAACAGAAGATGCAATCTCTTCTGTGGTCCACACTGCTCTCACCCACCTGGATCAGAAGGACTCATATGTCCGTATGCTCTTTGTGGACTTTACATCTGCCTTAAACACCATGATCCCCCAAACTCTGATGGACAAACTATCCACACTTGGACTAAGCCCCTCCATTTGTAACTGGGTACTAGACATTCTAACAAACAGACCACAGTCAGTGAAGATCCACAACTTCTCCTCCTCCACCATAACCCTCAGCACTGGCTCCCCTCAAGGCTGTGTGTTGAGCCCTCTCCTGTTCACTCTGCTCACATATGATTGTGCAGCTACCCATCCGGGCTGTCATATTGTAAAGTTTGCAGATGATACAGCTGTGGTGGGATGCATCACAAACAGTGATGAGTCCAGCTACAGGCAGGAGGTGGAACACCTGGAGAGCTGGTGCAAAGAGAATAACCTTCACATGAATGTGAAGAAATTCCTCCAAATCCGAGGCCATGGTCTTGAGCCGGAAAAGGGTAGCATGCCCTCTCCGGGTCGGGGAGGAGGTCCTGCCCCAAGTGGAGGAGTTTAAGTATCTCGGGATCTTGTTCACGAATGAGGGAAAACTGGAGCGTGAGATCGATAGGCGGATAGGTGCAGCGTCCGCAGTGAAGCGGGCGCTGTACCGGTCTGTCGTGGTGAAGAGAGAGCTGAGTCAAAAGGCAAAGCTCTCAATTTACCGATCGATCTACGTTCCCACCCTCATCTATGGTCATGAGCTTTGGGTTATGACCGAAAGAACAAGATCTCGGATACAAGCGGCTGAAATGAGTTTTCTCCGCAGGGTGTCTGGACTCTCCCTTAGAGATAGGGTGAGAAGCTCAGTCATCCGGGAGGGACTCGGAGTAGAGCCGCTGCTTCTCCACATCGAGAGGAGCCAGTTGAGGTGGCTCGGGCATCTGGTTAGGATGCCTCCTGGACGCCTCCCTGGTGAGGTGTTCCGGGCATGTCCCACCGGGAGGAGACCCAGAGGAAGACCCAGGACACGCTGGAGGGACTATGTTTCTCGGCTGGCCTGGGAACGCCTTGGGATTCCCCCAGAGGAGCTGCTCCAAGTGGCTGGGGAGAGGGAAGTCTGGGCCTCCCTACTTAGGCTGCTACCCCCGCGACCCGACCCCGGATAAGCGGAAGAAAATGGATGGATGGATGAATGTGAAGAAGACAAAGGAGATGATTGTGGACTTCAGAAGGAACAAACACACCCACACCCCACTGAACATAAGTGGATCTGCGGTGGAAGTGGTCTCCAGCTACAAGTACTTGGGTGTACACTTGAATGATAACCTCAGCTGGAGCAACAACACCACCAGCCTGATCAAGAAAGGTCATCAGAGACTCTACTTCCTCAGACGGCTGAGACGAGCTGGTCTGAGTAGCTCAGTTCTCACCTCGTTCTACAGGTGTGCAGTGGAGAGCATCCTGTGCTCCAGCATCAACGTGTGGCATGGAGGCTGCACAGCTGCAGAAAGAAAAGCACTGCAGAGAGTGGTGAAGGCTGCACAGAAGTCTGTTGGAGGCAGTCTCCCCACCATCACAGACATTTACACCTCCAGATGCAGGAAAAGAGCCACCTGCATCATGAAAGACCCCACTCATCCAGCACACACTCTTTGCCCCACTCCCCTCAGGACGGAGGCTGAGAAGCATCAAATGTAGAACCACTAGACTGAGGAACAGCTTCTACCCTGAGGCTGTCAGACTCATGAATAAATAAATAATAAGAATAATCACTGCAAAATATCACATCATGCTGATGCTGATCTGTTTTCTTGTTGCTGTGTTCATCTGTGACCATCTGCTCATACTGACTCATGTTCGTGCTGCTGTTTATAATGATGTTTTTCTATTACATTAGTGCTTAGTGTATTTCTAGTTGATGTTCCTCCATAGTCAGATCCTAGATGTTATTAATGTTTTTCCTCTCACTTTTTGATGTAGGATGTAACTGGGACCCTGTGTACATAATCTCGTTTTCATCACATGTACCACATGCGGTGCAAATGACAATAAAGACTCTCTGACTCTCTAAATAAAGGTCCTCACTGCAAACTACATTTATTCAACCTTTATTTAGTCAGGTAAATCTTATTGAGCCTCATGGCTCATTTACGAAAGCGACCTGCTAAAACTAAAGAACGATGAACAGCAATGGTAGAATTTCCTTAAACAATAAACAATAGAAAACAAAAGAGAGAAAAAACAACAGAGAGAAATACTTTTTTTTTTTTTTTACAAAGTATCAAAAAACTAGCAAAACATTATAAGGTAGACGTATAAAATCAAAGACAGGAACAAATCTGCATTGGTTTTTGCCAGGATTCCAACAGATTCTGAAAACCATTTAGAGAAGTCAAGGTCGAGAGCTTCAGATCTTTTTGTAAGATATTCCATGAAGCAGGAGCAGAATAGGAGAAGGCCCTTTTTCCAAGTTCAGTCCTCACTGACGGAACACTGCAGGTAATCATGTCCTGAGAGCGCACACTGTAGCTGCACTCACGCAAAGACATGTAGGAGGAGATGTATGAGGGCAGCAAACCAAGAAGTGATTTAAAGATGAAAATGTACCAATGGAAGAGTCTGCGTGAGGTTAATGATGTCCAGTTAACCAATGAATACAGGGAACTACAAAAGAACTACAAAATAAGACTAAAAGATAAACTACATCAAAATGAGCAACCTGAATTTTTTTATTGGTACATTACAGATATGTTCATAAGAATTTCTGAAATGCAGATATGCGCTCATTGTTAACAAAGCACTCGGCTGGATCTTGAATCTGAAGCTTAACATTTAATTCTGTTGCACTTTGTAGCACTCTGAGATTTTCATTAATGAAAAGTGCGTTATAAATTAAATTCATTATTATTATTATTATTATTATTAAGTCATGAAATTGACCAACATTATACTGGTTATAGTCTGCAAACAAATATGGTGGAATCAAACAAATGTAGAATTTTGAAGATGTTTAGGTGGAAATATAATTTTTTTTAAAAATCTAGAACGGTGCCGTTCGGGGTGGCTGCATGTTGGAGTAGCTCTGTTACTATCATTCTGAGTTATTGTGTTTGAAAACTTTAATTCCTCTTTTTTTTCCTGGATGTAAATTGCTTTTTTTGGATGGTTATTTATTCTGGTATTGGATGTTGTGCAGCTGGAATGATTTTGACTGAAACCTTTTTAATTTTGGATATTTGTTATGATGCATAACCACGGCAACAAGGTGTTTTTTTAGGAGCAGCTGATTAGCATCTCAAAGCTCAAATAATATCTCAACTACAGCCCCAAATTCCAAATGACTTGAAAAGGAGGCTTCACGGATGAATCCCCGTCAACCTGGTGGCGGTGCTCGAGTACTTGACCACCGAGATCCTGGAGATGGTGGGGAAACTCTGCTTGTGACAATGGGAGGACCGAGAGACCTGCCAGATCTGACAGCAAGCTGGATCTGGGTGGACAGATTGGTATCTGTGGCCAGATTCTTCAGATACGCTGCAGGAGATCCTTCCTGTTCACAGCTATCGTCGCTGACCGTGACACTATCAGCATCTATATTAACTCTTGAATGAAACCAGGATGACTTGGACTTGATTTCTTATTTTGTCTGGTTTTATAATGTTGCAATAAGTACCTTTAAAAGGTAAAATCTTGAGTCAAAATTAGCTACAAATGCTAATGATAACCTTACAAATCTTACTTCACTTGTTTCCTTTGCAGGTGATAATCATTATAAACATGTAGTTCTATATACATCTGTCTATGATATTATCTTTCATTGTTTGTCCTGGCTGAAGTCTCCAGGGTTTCAATGCATTTCTTACCAACAGCCAAACCAGGATCACTGTTCATAGTCTGGACAATTTCTCTGCCCTGCACAAACAAAACAAGGGGTTTTAAATAAACATTGCATTTTGTGACATGCACAAGAATGAAACACACACAAAAAAATGACAATAAAGGGTCTTTCAACCTGGTTCAGCACCACCCAGTTGGGGTCTATCTGTGCATCTCCTTCAGGGTCTAAAACAACCGTCTGGTACTCCCTGAAGTCGGTGAGAGTAACCTCAGCGTTTTCCGGACAAGCGTCAATGAGATCAATTATGGTGTCGTTGTCAAAATCCTTCTGACACACGTCACCAATGCCATCACCTGTTCAGAGGGAGAAATAAAGCTTTTACCGAGTAAAAAAAAAAACAAAGCTCCCATCAGATTGAATACGTCACAAGTGCGATCCACCATCCAAGTCCTCCTGCAGTGGGTTGGGGATCAGACGGCAGTTGTCAGGACCAGGAGGAAGCAGGTCTGGGATACCATCGTCATCGTCGTCATCATCACACTCGTCTCCCTTTCCATCCTTGTCAGTGTCCAGTTGAGAGCTGTTGATGACGGCTGGGCAGTTGTCCCGGGAATCTTGGTGGCCGTCGCCATCACTGAAGATTGTATAGATTTTTAATAATAAAGGAGAATTACAGATGAACATCAATGAGACTCATGAGGTCACAAAATCTACCTGTCCTTGTTGGTGTCACAGGGGTCTCCAATCAAGTCATTGTCTGCATCCATCTGAAAAACAAGATTTGAGATGTTAACACAATGCTATTCAAGGAAGGGGTGGGCAGGACTCCCCCAAAGGGTCATTTTGACTGAGTCAAAGAAATCTAAGAGCTACACACTGATTAAAACACAGACACACGATCATTTACCAGAAACAAAATTATATCTTCCATAAATATTGCACAGTTAAATAAAGTTTTAATTATTTGTGCCTGAATCATTGATGTCAGACTAATATTCACTCAAGTAGATGTGTTCGAAAACACTTCTTGGTATATGAACACACCGGCCTATAAACTGGTATTTGTGACAATAAAGCTATTGATAGGTCTAATTTTATGTGAAAATTATGTTTGAAAAAGTTTTGGTTTCCTTTGAGGACATTCAGGGGTCATAGAGAGTTATTCCTGGTCTCAGGGCTTGATATCAATCATTTGTGATAGACAACAGAATAAAGCTGCCAGCAGAGCAACAACCTGAAGAACAGTGACGATGGTCATAGTCAAAATGAGCTAAATCAAACTGTCTCGACTCGTTTTCTTTTCTTTCTCCTCTACTTCGCTCTTTGGATCTACGGTTCTGATGTACCAACCTCCATGAGGAGAACCTCCTGGATGTTAACAGGAACAGAGTTCTGTCTTCATGTGAAAATGGTGTTTGTGAAAAGAAAAGGAACCCATGTTTCACCTGGTCAGGGTTGGGGACATAAGGACAGCTGTCGCAGGCGTCTCCCACTTTGTCTCCGTCTCGATCTTTCTGGTCAACGTTGGGAACCTTCTGGCAGTTGTCCAGGTGGTTGGGAATTCCTGACATAAGAGAATGGTGAGTTTAAATATTAGAAGAACTTTTATGATACAGCCTAATGATGTATACATAATTAACACAAAGTACTTAATGATTATTTCTTAAACTACCATTTAATTTATATTTAAATAGTTTAATTACATTAAAAGTTGTTCAGACATATTCATAAAAATCCACTTTATATATAATTAGTCAAAGTCAAAGTCAACTTTATTGTCAGAACTGCAATATGTACAGGACATACACAGGACCGAACTTGCGTTTCTCTCAGTCCCTCGGTGCAACAGTAACCATCTAAACACTAAACACTAAAACATTTAATAAACATAAGCATAAAATAGTAAAAAAAGTGTAACACTGTCCTGAGTTTTTTCATAATAGTATAAAAGTATGAAAATTTACACCAACACTGAAACACCAAACACCCCTAAAACACCAAACACCCAATGAACATAAGCATAAAATGAAATAATAAAAGTGTAATACTGTCCTGAGTTTTTGCATAGTAGTATAAAAAGTATAAAACGTATATCTATAAAATAAACTGAAGTTTCTAGCGTTGACATTTGCAAAGAGTGGCACAGCAGCATATAAGTTAATGTACACAGTATATGTATGAGGTAGTTGAGCGAGTATATGTATGAGGTAGTTGAGCTAGTACAGTAGTTAGTTACTTTTTAAAGGTTTTATTCTGTTATTAAAGTTGTTTTATTGAAGCAGATTCTCACCATCTCCATCTATATCGTCATCACATTCATCACCATATTTGTCCAAGTCTGTGTCTTTTTGGTCGTTGTTTTTGACCCCAGGGCAGTTATCACAGGCGTCCCCGAAGTCATCCTCATCAATGTTTCTCTGGTCCACATTGGGCACCAGCTTACAGTTATCCTGTACACAGTGGGTTTTATTCACTGTAAGTGAACTCTTATGGAAAAACGTGAACTCGAGTGGGTCGGTGGATGAACCTGTGTGTCAGGGATCCCATCGCCGTCTGCGTCATCATCACAGGCGTCCCCAATTCCGTCACCATCAGCATCCTCTTGACCAGAGTTGGGTACAGTGAGACAGTTATCCTGCAAAAACAAACTTCTTGTTAGTTTATGAACCCCACACCTCCAATATTCATGAAAAAAAAGATAGCAGAATTTTTTTAGGCTGTTGTCTATTGTAGGTAAGTTACTGACCACTAACGTTCCAAAGAATCAGACACCGAATGAGAATCTTCACCAGCATAACATTCCAAAGGCACACACTTCAGAACTCTCTTTTAAACATTTGCACCTGAATAAATTGTGTATATTTCTGCAGACAATAATTAAAGTCACCTTGTTGCAGTTTCTGTCAGGACAGTTCAGCTTCTCGTCGGGGAAACCATCGATGTCTATGTCAGAACCACAGAGGTAGCCATTACCAGCCCATCCCACTCCACACTGAAGATGAAAAATGATTTACAAACTGTTTTTATTCACCGTGGTATGTTACATTAGTGGTAAAACACATTTAGGCTGTATCACCTGACACTCGATTGTGCCCTCACGATGGACGATGCATTCTGCACTAGTGTGGCATGGATTGGGTTGACCATTCCCACAAGCCCTCTCAGGCCTACAGCCACTTGTTTGATCCCCAACATAACCTGTTTTACAGGGACCACACCGGAACGAGCCCTGAGCACACACATAAGCATCAAAAACACATCAACTTATTTCAAATAAAGTCTTTCCACAACAAGCAGCATTATCAGGTCCCTCTTGTAAATGAGTCCCGAAGACTCAGTGGGATTAACCTGTCTAAATAAATGTTGAATTATGTTTAAAACATCTGTAAATGAAGAAAATTTAGCAAATACAGTATTTCTATTACTCTTTTCTCAGACTAACTATTTTTGTTTGCTAAGATTGCTTTGCTGTGGCGGCTATTTTAACTTACTTGACGTCAAAAGGTAATCAGTTCTATTTCATCCCTCCTGACCGCCAGAGGGCGGTGCTGAATGCACAGAATATTCCCTTCGTGCATGCGCTGTTCAAGTAATTATATCAACGATGTCACACAGGTGTAACGGATAAGCAATCAAGAGGCTACATAGCCTAGCGCTATTTGTTAATTCAGTCGTTTTTTCTTCTCGCGCGTGTTCGATCCAAGGCTACAGGCCTTTGGATTTTCTTTTTTGCCGTCGCTGGAGGCCCGACTGCCTGTTGGCCGGAGCAGTGTGTTCACCCTCCGTGGGCCGCGACGGTTTCATCTTTATTAAGGTATTTCATTGGGCTAACGGTGGCTTCGCCCCTCTCCCAAACCACAGTGTTGCTGATGTGGTTCAACACTGGTGAGTAACTTTTACTTATTCGCGGCTCCACCGCTCGTAGCGGCTCGGTCCGCCTCGGTGGAGGCTACCGTGTGATCACTTGAGTAGTCTTTATTTTGCCTTGACTGCGGTTTTGTTGCCATTGTTGTGGCTTTGTCCGCTTTTAGGAGGCAATTTTCACGTGAGGTTGACACGTGGGTAAGTATTACTCTACTTTATTGTGTAGCCTGTGTTCTGGTGTTGTTTACTTTGCGAAGGCGAGCGTTCATGCACCTTCCATAACCTATTAATAGACGCTTCTACCGAAGTTTATTGTGTAGCCAGCTGTGTTCTGGCCTTGTTTACCTTGAGAAGGCGAGCGCTCGCGCACCTTCCATAACCTATTCGGTTGAGTTGAGCTAGCGGTGCTAGTCTATTTGAGTTTGGCCTTGTTTTTGTTGGTGAAGGCTAGCGTTAGCACCCGCTCCCAATTCACTTGTCGCCAACCTTGTAAATGGTTCTGAGCCAGCGGTGCTAGTCTCCTTAATTTTCTTGGCCTTGTTTGTTATTGGTGAAGGCTAGCTTAGCACACCCGCTCCCAATTCACTTTTCGCTAACCTCACAACCGGTTGGTTTGAGCTAGCGGTGCTAGGCTCTCTGGATTTTGGCCTTGTTTTTTATTGGTGATGGCTAGCGTTTCCCGCACCCTCTCCAAATCTATTTTCACCAACTTCATACACGGTTGGGCTGGACTAGCAGTGCTAGTCTGGGGTTTTGCCTTGTTTTTTAATTGGTGAAGGCTAGCGTTTCACGCACCCTCTCCCAATTCACTTCACCAACCTCATACAGGGTTGGGCTGGACTAACAGTGCTAGTCTGGGGTTTGGCCTTGTTTTTTAATTGGTGAAGGCTAGCGTTTCTCACACCCTTACCCAATTCACTTTGCCAACCTCATACACGGTTGGGCTGAACTTCTGTTGGTGAAGGCTTGCGTCCACACACCCTCTCCCAATTCATTTTTTCGCCAGCCTGGTTCTCTATTGGTGAAGGCTAGCGTCCGCGCACCTTCTCATAATTCATTATTTTTGCCTGATTCATTTTGCCAACCTCATTCTCGGATGGGCTGAGCTTCTGTTGGTGAAGGCTAGCGTCCGTGCACACTCTCCCACTTTGCTTTTATTGGTGAAGGCTAGCGTCCGCGCACCCTCTCCCAATTCACTTTTCGCCAGCCCGGTTCTCTATTGGTGAAGGCTAGCGTCCGCGTACCCTCTCCCAATTTTGGCCTCCTTCACCTACAGTATGTACGTCTCTCACTGCTGCACAGACTGTGGGGCTGTGCGCCAGGCGGATGATGGTCACGACCTGTGTCCTACCTGCCTTAGACATGACCCTCTGGTGGAGGCCCTGTCGGAGAACCCCTGCCGGTTCTATGCAGGACGCTATGCGTCTGGCCCTGGCTCAACTGCAGCTGGACATCCTGCAGCCAGAGGGGTCCGCCCAGGGATGTGCCTTCTTCAGGCACGGACAGGTCCCTTCTTCTTTTTCCATCTCTCTGTCAGAGGAGTACTTGAAGGAGTTACATGGCTGCTGGTGTGACCCAAGGACCAGGCACACCTCTCCGCGGATGCCCAAGTGTTGGCGGCCATGCATGAGCCAGCTGCGGCAGGCCTGGATCGCATGCCGTCGATTGAACCTGCTGTTGCTTTGCTCATTGTATCACCAGAGGCAGCCCTGCGCAATGATGTCCGGTGCCCACAACCTCAGTGTCGCATCACGGACGACTTGCTCTGCAGAGCCTATCATGCCGAAGCGCGTGCTGGTCGCCTCAGCAATTCCTTGGCACACCTCTTGTTTACCCTCTCCGCGTCTCTTCAGAGCACCAATGGTGCAACAGCGGCGACGGGCTTTAGTGATTCAACGCTTCATGGGTTAGCGCTGATGATGAGGGAATTGAGACGCGTGATGTCCTTCTTGGTCAAAGCCCACCAACAAGTCTGGTTGGCTCAGTCAACGTTGGCCGAGCCGTGTCGTACAGTATATCCCTCCATGATCTTCCGGTGGTTCTAGGGGAGATGTTCAGTCCGACTGCCTTGGATGCTCTCGAACGGACCATCCAGGCATGACAGACGAGGCAGCAACTTTCGACCCTTAGCAAGGCGATGCCCCCTCCACCTCCTCGGCATCCGAGGCACCCCCCGGCGGTTGCTGGCTTTCAGCTGCCTCAGGGTCCTTGCCCTTGTGTGGCTCGACAGAGACCACACAGGTCCCTTCGTGAATCGGTCCACCCACCAGCTGGATAGGTCCAGGCCATGGTCTCTGGCCACCGTCCCTCCACGGCCCCTAGGGGCCATGGAGGGAGACAATGATGCCACCAGGCCGACCATCGGATATTTCTCCCACCAGCAGCTCAGGTACTGGGTTGCTCACCGGGGACGCATGGGTGGTTGCCACTCTGACCCATGGTTACCGGCTACAGTTCCGACGGCGGCCTCACATCTCACACCGGGTCAAAATGACTGTAATCACCGACACGGTGAAAGCCTGAGCACTAGACCAGGAGCTTTCCATCCTCTTGGCCAAGGGTACAATCGAGGCGGTGAACCCTCTGTGACAACCCAGAGGATTTTATTCAACTTACTTCCTTGTGCAAAAGAAGATGTGCGGCTTTCGTCCCATTTTGGATCTGAGGGGACTCAACCAATATTTAAAGGTAATGCCCTTCCACATGCTCACAACAGTAGAGGTCCTTCGAGCAGTCGTAGAGGGAGAATGGTTCACGTCTATAGACCTGATGGATGCTTATTTTCATGTGCCTATTGTGGCGGAACATCGCCGCTTTTTCAGGTTTGCATATCGAGGTCGTCACTGGCAGTTCTGAGTACTCCCATTTGGGCTCTCTCTTTCCCTCTGACGGTCAGGAGGGATGAAATAGAACGAAAGATACGAATGTAACTACGGTTCTATGAATCCCCGATGACCGCCAGAGCTTCTCTGTCACTCAGAATCCTTGCTTTACGCGAGAAGATTCTGTAGGACTGAATTAATGGATAACGCTAGGCTATGTAGCCTCTTGATTGCTTATCCGGTCACACCTGTGTGACATCGTTGATATAATTACTCAAAACAGCGCATGCACAAAGGGAATATTCCGTGATTTCAGCACCGCCCTCTGGCGGTCATCCGGAATTCATAGAACCGTAGTTACATTCGTAACTTTCGTTTTAGATGCCAACGTTAAAAAAATCATTAAAATACATTTAGTGATTCAACTTTAACAACTTTAACAACTTTTTATTTATTTTTTATTTATGCGTTTGCCAACAATCACACGCACAAAAACACACAGACTTGAGCAAAAACATTATTGCTTTCTGCCTTTGGTATCGGGTGACATATTTAGCTTTAAACAACTTTTTTCTAAATTTGTGGTTTGAAAAGGGCTGATTAGCCACAAATGTAAGTTTTTAATAGTCTTGGTAATTACATTATTGTATTGCCAAAAATTGCTTTTCATGCGAAATTGTGCCAAAATTAGCGTTTATTTCTGCCAATACCGGTAAACAGTATACGATTTTAATCAATTATAAGTATTTGAATAGTTTCTTAGGGGATATGTAAAAGCCTGTAAAACCCTTAAATTAATGTTCTAAAGCTTTTTGTTTTGTGTACATTTTATCTTTCGTTCATGATGTTAAAGATCAACGTGTTAAACTCACCGGTGTGTTCATGCACACAGAGTTCTCCACACAGCCTCCACTGTTGGGACCTTCACACTCATTAATATCTTTGCACACCTTTTATGGACAAATAGAAAGAAATAAAAAAAAATAAAAAAATTTTATGTAAAAATAATAAACTAGAGGCAGATAGTCAAGTCATTTAGTTATAAAGCATATTTAAAAACAACAAGAAACGAAGAGAAGGGAATACAGTCCTGTCATGTGGATCAGTACAAACCAACAAAAACAACAAGTGAAGAAATGCAGCATCAGTGTTAATATCAATAGTATCGATTTAAATGTAGTTTGAAACGAGCCCCTCACCTGTTTGTTGGCAGACGCGTAAGCAAGCCCAACACCCTGAACCTGAGGTCCGGTGTAGCCTGCAGGACAGGAGCCGCAGCGGAAACCTGGGGAGGTGTTGATGCACCGAACGCCCATGTGACAAGGCATCACCTTGCACTGGAAACAACAAGGACACACACACACACATCAGGTCAAAGGATCAAAATGTGCTGTAAAAATCTTTCAGGTGATCAAAATAGATCAGTGACCAATTGAACAAGCCAGGAGGGTCAGCTGTTTTTGTTCCTCATGTGAGAAGTTTTGACAATTCAAATGAAAAGTGGAGCTTTGAAACAGTCCTGAAGATCTTTATAAGAGCTGCACACACATGCAAATCAACCCCACTTTTTTTAAATTTCTTTGACACTGTCAGGCAGGATTTGAGTTCTATTCTCCAAGAGGCAGATGTTTCTGCTCCTCGCTGTACAGCTTGTTTCAGTATAAAGCTCTGACTCTATTTTGTAATAAAATAGGCTGCCGACATGATACGCCATCACTCACTGACCGCTGTGTCTGGCCAGGGTGCATTTATGTTTGCATGAACAGTGTGAAACACTTTGAGCCACCCCTCATTTTTTATAATTTGCTCTTTGACAATATTTTTACCGGTTTCTTAAAAATAAAAAAAATAGATAATTAGCCTGGACTGCTTCTTTTGCTCAGTTTTAGTCAATTTCTGACTGTTTTCAGAAGAAAAATGTGTTTGTTGGTTAATAAAGCCACTATACTGTGATTTGTTGTGGCATAAAAGATCTGTAAGCTGAACATATGAACCAGTCTTGACTCTACATATAAAAACTTAACAAATAAATACAGTAAATTAATAACTTGGATTTTTAGGTGCTTTGTAAATAATTCAACTAGCAAAAATACATATTTTCCAGCAAGGTGGTTCCCAAGCAGTACTGAAGGAACAGCCAAAGACAAAGACAGAATATGATACAAAAGCACAAAGTATAATTATTTTATCACAAAACTTGTTAGCAATGACACAAATATGAAACAGAAGCCTTGTTTCATGTTTAAGATGTCATGTTTCTGCACCTCATCCACATCTGTACAGTGGGTCTCGTTGCCCTGCATGCCATCAGGACAGGGCCCACACTCTGGACCGTCGAGTTTCTCCACACACTTCACCCCGGGGTGGCAGGGGTTGGGCACGCAGGAGGAAACGGGCTGATTCCCTCCCATTCCTAAACAGAGGAGAGGAGTCACTTTATGTTCTGTCATGAAGAAAACAACTCGTGTTTTAAAGTTAACTTCTTGTTCAGTTTCCTCTGATAAAAATATCAGTGAAACTACATAAATCTGCATTCAGTCTGTGAAGTACCGGTACTTTAATGTCTGGAAACTATTTGGAAATTTTGCTAAATTTAGGGAAATTATTTCAGACAAAGAGCATGAACAACATCCTTGTTATGGCAGCAAAAATTAAAAGAGGAAGTAAGTTATGAATGAAGGGTGCTGCTTAACTCACCACAGGCTTCACACTCCATCACCGTGTTCTTCAGGAACACGATCTCTCTAACCTGCAACATGCAACGAATTAGGAAATCCAATTTATTTTTCCACCAGTTCTACCAGATTTACAGCATTAACAGTAAATAATCCCGATCCAGCTTCAAAGCCGATGCTAAATATAAATTGTTTAAAGTCTGAAAAATGCCTAATTTTTAGAAGGATAAGCTTTACCTGTTGCTTCAGCAGCTCTTTCATCTCAGCCAGGACTAGATTGGTCATTTTAATCTGACTGATGATTTCTCCATCTGGATTGAGGCAGAAAACACACTTTCAGTAAATGTTTGCACTCATTCAATAGTTACGTGGGGTTCTTTCCAGAGTAGCAGCAGCCAAACATAAACGCCTACATTTTTATTAATCCGCAACCATTTTGATCAAATATTAGGTGGGGAAAATATTCATGTTTTTGTCTGTTGTGGCTCACTGAAGGCAGACAGGTTTTATCCTGCTAAGTTTTATTCTAATTTCTCGTGTGTTTTGAGCTAAATACAGTATTCTTAAAAATGTTTTATTACAGCTTGGCATTATATTATTTCAGTGACCGATGCCTGTTTTCACTTTATTGGGCCACATTGCATTAAAATGATTAAGTCTTTAACTATTTGGACAATTTAAAAATATTCTGTTTCACGACAGTCCCTTGTCTCCTTCAAGATGTTTGAATAGATCTAAACACAAAGCCGTCAGAAGAAAGACAGCGACTTTGTGCACATCTGGACTCTCTGGTCCATAAAACCCAGACTAAAGCCAAATAATGTCATCTTTAAACAAGACAGGGCTACATTTAGACACCACAGATGTGAAGTGAGTGTTCACAAAAAAAAACTCTTCCTTTGACTTTAAAAACCTTTATCATGATTGAATTTATGTTTAAAAAAATAAATGTTTCTGAACTTCCTTTAGCTCAACAGGAGCTGTAATGTAATTCTGTGTTTCTTTTATCTCCATTCCCATTTTTTTTTTTTTTTTTTTTTGTTGGTCAAAGATCTGGGATTAAAATTCACAGAGTGAATGCACACATTCATGGGGGTCTTGCTCAACACAATCACTGCCTTCTGTATGGTTTCTTCAACTAACACGGGCCTTGTTTAAAATGAACCTCACAATCGGAGTGTTTTGAATCCAGCTGGGGAAAAAAAGAGTTTTATTTTTATTAGTGTGAATGTTTATGAAGCATTCACATTATTGTGATCCATTTTTCTTCTGTCAGCGTCTTTCTCGTTCCACAATTTTTGTGCTATTTCAACAAATCAAATATCAAAACGTTCAGCTCGTTCAGGAGAAGGGTGCTATGATTTTTGGTACTGGTTCAACTTTAGCTTTTAAAAATATTTAGCCTTTTCTGCTATTTTTTTTTCCTCATAGAAAATGAACGGTGCTCATTTTACATCCATCACATCTTCCGATCTGTTTACAACCTTTTACTGCTCCTTTCATATTTTGTTCTGGTTCAGCTTCTTTCAGCTTCCTTGAGAATTTTTAATATTTTTTCAGCTACTTTCAGCTAATTTCAACTGTTTTTCAGCTGTTTGTTAGCCTGGCCCTCGCCTTCCTACGCAGATCCGCTCAATTCTATTTTCCCTGAAGTGAAGGACAAGGGTCTGGTTTTAACCAGGCTAGCTGTTTGTGCATGTTTCAAGATCTTTCTGCTAACTACAACATTTTTGTGCTTCTTCTAATGTCTTTCTGTTAAATTCAGCTTGTTATGCTTCTTTCAGCTTACTTTTTCAGCAAGTTTCAGCTTTTTCTGCTATTTCAGCTACTATTTAGCTGTTTTTAGGTTTTTAGCTAATTCCACTTTTGTTGCAATCATTTCAAAAATTTTCAGCCTAAGTCAGCAGAAATGTGCTCTCTCCATTTTCTTCTGGTAATTTTAGCTTCTTTCTGCCTGTTTTGCTACTTTTCAGCTAGTTTTATGCTAATTTCAGCTTTTTTCAGGTACTGCAATTTCAACTTTTTGTGATAATTTCTACTTCTTTCTGCTTTATTGGGCAAACATGTGTTCTATCTTCTTTCTTCTGTGAATTTAAGCTTGTTCTACCTTTTCAGCTACGGTTTTATTTTCATATTTTAGCTCAGCTGTTTTCAGAAAATTTTAAGTTTTTCTTGGTAATTTCTGTTACTTTCAGCCTAATTGAATTATTTCTGCTAATTTCAGCTTGTTATGCTCCTTTCAGCTTATTTCTGCCATTTTTAGTTATTTCAGCTACTACTATTTAATGCTAATATTAGCTTTTCAGCTAATTCCACATTTTTGCACTCATTTAAACTGTTGTGCTCTATCTGCTTTCGCATGCTGATTTACGCTTATTCTATGATTTCAGCTACATTTCAGCATGTTTTTTAAATTTCATTTCAGCTGTTTTTCCAGCAAGTTCTTCTACAATAAGCATTCACACTGCGTTTTTGCAGGAAATGCAATATCTCTTTAGTATTATTATTATTTTCACAAATATGGAGCAATAGAAGATTTTCTATAAGCTACTTTTTTGCAGCCTTGCACGCCTACAACTCAGTGGGTGTTCGAATTTATCTAAAAGTCAGCCGGGATTTAACACAATCTGTGTGTTTTCAACCATCTGCCAAGAGTAACGACTGAATCTGAAAATGCTGAGTAGACCGTGGTTAAACTGGAATTAAATATTTACTTGTGTTATTGTTATAAGAGTGGAAATGTTTGGTTTAAAATGAATTAAAAACGCTTGCCAGGACACACTTCGGTGAATTGCAGTTTCTCACATTCATGAGTTTTTAATGGTTTTATTTATTCTTCGAGTCAAGATTATTACCACCTGGCAAATTTAAACTCCAATATTTATTGTCTTTTGTGTTCAGCAGTTAAAAGGCCATAGTTTGGAGAAGGAGTTTAAGACACAGGCCCATCTGTGTCATACAGCAGGGAGTTTCAGAGTTGGGTGCTCTACAGGAAAAAGCCTGGTAAGCTTTAATGATGTGAGTCAGGGTCTGTAAGATGAGGCCCCACTTGAGGATTTCAGACATGGAGCTGGAATAGCAGGTCGCTTTCGTAAATGAGCCCATGAGGTTCAATAAGATTTACCTGACTGAATAAAGGTTGAATGAATAGGAAAGCTTTAAAGGTTGTGTGAATGTGCAGAGGGACGAACTGCACGAGTCTAAAGATGAGCAATGAAACCTTTAAGGGTTAGTTTAGATACAGTGAAGTGGAGATTTGTGGGACAGTTTTAAACAATAAATATCTTACCTGTTGTAGATATACTTGTTTTGGAGAACTAGAGCTTAAATCTGATTGGACTGATTAACTAAAAGCTTGTCTGAGCAGAGCAGAAATAGATTGCTGTCTTAAAACTACTCCTCAAAGTTTCATTTGATAACCATTCATTGATTTATCACGTCTTACAGCAAAAAAACAACAACTATTATCTTGATGTTCTTTACAGAATTTACCCTGACTGCTCTGGAGGTGCTACAGCTAGAATGACCAGTTTATTAGAGTTTATTAGAAGCTGTATCTGAAAATAGTTGAACAACATCAGATTAATGTTCCTCAGTGAAAACCTGGAAAGACTGAAAATCTTAGGTGTGTGAATAACATTATCATAATGTTCATGACATCATCAAAAGTGGCAAAGCCCTGGATCCCTGAACATCACTGCATGGGCCCAGAAACTCGTCCACAAATCATTGTCTGTAAACACAGATAACTGTGCCATTCACCACCGATTAATGCTCTATCGTGCAAAGAAAACATACACGAACACCGTCTAAAAACGTTGGTGTCTTCTGTGGACCAACGTTCTTTTATATGGACCGAGACAAAGTGGAAAACTGTTCTGTGGTCGGATCAATCAAAACTGAAATTCTTTTTGGAAATCATGAACACCACGTCCTCCATACTAAAGAGGGACAAGACCATCCATACTCTTATGAGTGTACAGTCCAAAAGCCTGCCTCTCTGATGTTATAGGGGTGCATTTGGGTGGATCTTACACATCTGGAAAGGCACCATTAATGCAGAAAAGTTTAATAGGGGTTTTAGAAAAACAACAAATGCTCTGTTGTGAATAAAACACGAGTATTCAGTTCCCTTTCAGTCATGTCTCTCGGTGCAACATAATTCCTATGGGAAATTGCGCCCCCGCGCGATTACCTGAAGGAATACACTCACGCCTTTACGGCAGGAGTGTCAGCGTCACGCCAGAGTCCCCTCCCTCTGTGTATTTAAGATGCGGACGCCCATCCTACTTCCTCTTATTGCCCTTCACCTCGCTTAAACCTGAACACTCTTCTCGGATCTTCTCTGTTGTTCATCGCTCGACCAGAGGTGAGCTTGCTCCCTACACAGAGCGCACAGAGAATTTTTTCCTGCGGACTGCCGGGCTGGCGAAAGCTGGTCCGGCACATTTTTCCTTCACCCCAAAGTTTTCTTCTCCTCTCTCCACAGACTGCTTCGCTCGACGGCGCTAACTGCGCGACACCGCTACCCTGCTAACGAGTAGCAGGCTAGCCAGCGAAAGCGACGCGAGGAGGGAGACGTCTCTGGACAACGTTAGCACTGCTAACGACTAAGGGGTGCACCGATTTCAATTTTCTGGCCGATCACCGATCACCGATTTTTAGAAAGTCTGACCTGCCAATTCCGATTTTCCGATACCGATTATCAGGTGTGAAAAGGTCAAAATGTACCTTAAATTTTCCAATCTTACTTTATTGTAAACAAAGTTTAACCATAGAAAAATCAGTTTATTTTACTCTTTCACTTGTTGCATTTTAAAGTGGTGGCGCAGAGGTTAAGAAGGTGCGCTTGTGATCGGAAGGTCGCCGGTTCAAGCCCCGGTACCGACAACATCAAAGATGTGGGTGGGATAAGTGAAGCGGTCACACTTGTCCATACACTTGTCTCCACCCTCATCTGCCCCACTCTGGGCCCTTGAGCAAGGCCCTTAACCCACACCATCTGCTCCCCCGGGAACCCTAGATATCAGCTCTCTGCTCCACACAGAGGGCTGTGGTTGCTCGGTGGTCTGTGGTTGTGTCAGGAAGGGCATCCGGCGTAAAAACAACTGCCAAATCTTCGTGCGACTAGATCGCTGTGGTGACCCCTAACGCAGGGAAAAGCCGAAAGAAGAAAAAAAAAAAAAAAACTTGTTGCATTTTAAATTAATTTTTATTTTCATTTAAAAATTTAAAAAACAAAAAAAGATAATGCAGCATGTGTAACATTTTCAAGTCAGTGGGTAATAAGAAATAACACTCGCACAGGTAAGTTTGTCCTCACAGACTTATTCCAGTCATTTTTTCATTAGTGGCAGGTTTTTCTTGATGAACAAAAGCATTTCTGCTTTGTCACCAGACAGGCGACTTCTTTTCTCATCTACTACATGTCCAGCCAACTAAACAGGCGCTCGCTTTCAATGCTTGTGCATGGGGCAGAGAGATAGGTTCAGGCAAGATGAGGGAAACAATTTTCATTAATCCTCCAGTAGACCAATGGGTCCTGGCCCCTTTCGACAGGAAAGAAACAGGTAGTTCTGTACCTGCATAGCTGAAGGGCTGGCCAGCTGTTGCTCCTTTTCAATGTTCTCCTTTAAGATTTCGTTGTGAACTGCAAACAGACTACACCTTTTTGCTGCAGATTCATCGATGTCAGGAGGTCCCACTTCAGAGAATGTTCCTGCAGCAGGTGTGCATCTGGTCCCCCCCTCTGCTGAGAAGTAGTGATTCTTGTACCTTGTTTGCATAAACAAAGAAAGATGGGTCAATCATTGTGTTTTGTATACATTAAAAGTTTTTTTAATTGCATGTAAATAAAGAAAAGCATATGAATGCATTTCTTTATTTACATGCAATTAAAAAAACATTTAAATTAAATTTAAAATAAACATTTCTTGATTATTGAAATTTTCAATCAAGAAATGTTTATTTTAAATTTAATTTAAATGTTTGTTGAAATATAGTAGTAGGCTAAAAGTAATTGTGATTAAAATATAATACAGTATTCACAGTTACGGTACTTGCCTTGGATCCAGAATAGTGGCCAAGCTGTACAGGGGCTCATCATGCTCAAAGTTGATGAATCTTCTCACAACAGCCTCCAGCAGTGTAGCTTTGGCTTTACCCACACCACGGTCTGTGCTTGAGTACTTGATGATGTTCGAATTGGTCGTCAATCCACTGTGCAGTAAAACTTAACATGGACATTAAACTTACATCAGAAGTCCAGATGTCTGTTGTAAAGCTGAGTGTATTTGTATTAGCTTTTAGCAGGCTGCGGGTGTCTCCCCAAAGCTTGGCTGAACTCCGGTAACGAAACATCAGAAAAATATATTTGCCTCGGCATATTATTATCGTGGGCTCACGTGCTTCATTAAGCTTCTAAAACTTTTGTCCTCAACGATTGAAAAGGGCTGGTCGTTTAATGCCATGAACTCCATCACTTTCCTCATGGTAGCTTTACTCTTTTCGTGCTCATAAAAGTTAACAGCGACACACCGACTGGCTTAGCTTGGTTGCTCGCTTCAAACATTGCACACTTGGCTGCGTGGCGATTTCTTATTATGGCGAACAAGGCTTGTTGTATTAAAGGTTTTTGTTGTGGCTCCACCACGACTTACTTCAGCTTTACACAAATTGCGATCTTTTGCTCATTTTAAAATAGTAGAACTTCCAAAACAAACAACATGGCTGCTCCGGGTGACCTGTGTTGACTGTTTAACGCGCATGTGCAGACGTGACCTGGTGCGCGGGTCTGATTTGTTTGTTTGTTTATTAAATTTGTTCTTTTTTTTTTTTTTTACAAAAGAAACAATACAAGACAATCCCATAAATGATAATGTACAAAATATAAAAAAATGAAAGGTAGCAGAAAGAAGAATAAATCTTATTATATCTGCCCCTTTTTTCCAACAATCAGATTAAACAATAATAATCTTCAACCAACAGTACAAAATGACTAACTCTTTCTAATTTTCTAACTAATACAATACACATTACGCTATTTCATATATATATATTTTTAACACATTCGTTTTGATCATTTTCTTAAATGTAAACATTGACTTGGCATTTTTAACTACATTCTCCAAGCCATTCCATAATCTAATTCCCTGGATTGAGGTAGAACGTCCCTTCAAACTAGTTCTGAATTGTGGTTTTACAAACATCTCTGTCCCCTTAAGATTATAACAACTTTGTCTTTTAACAAAATGCATTTGGATATTTAAAGGTAATGCATTATTTTGAGCCCTATACATAACTGATAAAATATTATAGTCTACCAAATCATGGAACTTCAATAACTTCAGTTGATAAAATAATGTACTTGATGGATGACGGTAATGTTTTCTAGTGATAATTCTTACAGCTCTTTTCTGTAATACAAAAATAGGCTTTGTGATTGTTTTACACGCATTCCCCCAAACATCAATACAATAGATTAAGTGTGGAACAATGATTGTGTTATACAACAAATACAGAGCTTTATCATTCAATAGGTCTCTGACTTTGTACAGTACTGCAATCGATTTAGCTATTTTTATTCTTACAGAATTTATGTGTTGTTTCCATGTCAGTTTGTCATCAATGATAACACCCAAAAACTTCACCTCACTCACTCTACAAATCTCAACACCCTCAATTTTGAGTGGAACATCAACAGTTTTCTTTTTATTACTGAATATCATGTAATTAGTTTTTTCTAGATTTAATGATAATTTATTTATTTTAAACCAAGTTTGTATCTTGACAAATTCTGTCTTTATCAATTCCAACATTTGTTCTATATCTTCACCTAAACAGAAAAATGTGGTATCATCAGCAAAAAGTACACATTTAAGGAGTCCTGACACATTTACCAAGTCATTCACATATAAAATAAATAGCTTTGGTCCAAGTACAGAGCCTTGGGGAACTCCACATGTGATATTACAGAGGTCAGATCTTACATCATTTATTTGTACAAATTGTTTCCTATCTTTCAAGTAGCTAGATACCCACTGTAATGCTGGTCCTCTAATACCATATTTGTTCAGTTTTTCAAGGAGAATGGTGTGATCAATAGTATCGAATGCTTTTTTTAAATCAACAAAAATACTGATACAATATTGTTTTTGATCGACAGCAGTAGTTATTTGTTCCATTAATTCCATGAGAGCCATTGATGTAGAGTTTTTTGCTCTAAACCCATACTGACTGTTGCTTAGAATATTTTGTTTATCTATAAATTGATCTAGTCTGTTTACAAATAGTTTTTCAAGAATTTTTGAAAACTGTGGTAACAAGGATATAGGTCTATAATTGTTGAACACACATTTATCACCATTTTTAAAAAGAGGAACGACCTTAGCTACTTTCATATTATCTGGAAATATTCCTGTTGAAAATGATAAATTACATATGTATGTGAACGGCTCAATAACATGGCTCATTATGTCCTTTACAAACATCATATCCATGTCCACCCAGTCCCTTGATCTCTTGTCTGTAAGATTTTTTACTACATTCATTATTTCCTCTTTGTTAGTTCCATTTAGAAAAATACTATTTGCACAACCTTTAATTGAATGGATCACATTATTATCTGCTTTTGGTATTTTAGCTGCAAGGCTTGATCCAACATTCACAAAATATTGATTAAATCCATTTACAATTTCATTTTCATCATGAATTTCATCGTTGTCTTTTACAAAGTATTTTGAAATACCAGTTTTTGTTTTATGATTCTTCAGGACACTATTCATTACTCGCCATGTTGCTTTCATATCACCATTACTTTTATCTAATAATTTACTATAATATTCTTTCTTATGTTTCCTTATAATCCCTACTAATTTATTTTTATACTTTTTATATTTTTCTTCAGCGCTCTGACTTCGCAATTTCAAGAAACATGAATACAAATAATTCTTTTTTTTACAAGCATTTCTCAACCCTTTTGTCATCCATGGTTGATCAACCGTATTTCTCTTTGTATGATTTGTTTGCACACAATTCTTTTCATACAGAGCCTCCAAGATATTCATAAACTCATCATATGCTCTGTTTGCATCATCAACATACACATCACTCCAGTCTTGTTTATCTAGATCCTCTTTCAATTTTTCCAAAACTCTTTTTGATGTGTTTATGATCTTTTTCTTCATTGTAACTGCTTTTGTGATGTTTTGATCATTTTTATAGATTGTGAAAACTGGTAAATGATCACTTAAGTCGGTCGTTAAGATACAACCTATCACGTACCCATTTGTTATATTTGTGAAAATATTATCAATTATTGTGGCACTATAGAATCACCGATTCTGTTCATAACTTTTATGGACAGAATTTCTAGGTGCAGCCAAGGTGTTGAGAGGATCCGTTTTGGTGGCCTTGGAATCGCTTCTCTGTTTTTTGCAGATGATGTGGTCCTATTGGCTTCATCAGTTCGTGATCTACAGCTTTCGCTGGAGCGGTTTGCAGCTGAATGTGATGCGGCCGGGATGAGGATCAGTTCCTCCAAATCCGAGGCCATGGTCTTGAGCCGGAAAAGGGTAGCATGCCTTCTCCAGGTCGGGGAGGAGGTCCTTCCCCAAGTGGAGGAGTTTAAGTATCTCGGGGTCTTGTTCACGAATGAGGGAAAACTGGAGCGTGAGATCGATAGGCGGATAGGTGCAGCGTCCGCAGTGAAGCGGTCTGTCGTGGTGAAGAGAGAGCTGAGTCAAAAGGCAAAGCTCTCAATTTACCGATCGATCTACGTTCCCACCCTCATCTATGGTCATGAGCTCTGGGTTATGACCGAAAGAACGAGATCTCGGATACAAGCGGCTGAAATGAGTTTTCTCCGCAGGGTGTCTGGACTCTCCCTTAGAGATAGGGTGAGAAGCTCAGTCATCCGGGAGGGACTCGGAGTAGAGCCGCTGCTTCTCCACATCGAGAGGAGCCAGTTGAGGTGGCTCGGGCATCTGGTTAGGATGCCTCCTGGACGCCTCCCTGGTGAGGTGTTCCGGGCATGTCCCACCGGGAGGAGACCCAGAGGAAGACCCAGGACACGCTGGAGG
This sequence comes from Garcialebias charrua, assembly GCA_038048925.1. Taxonomy (NCBI): domain Eukaryota; kingdom Metazoa; phylum Chordata; class Actinopteri; order Cyprinodontiformes; family Rivulidae; genus Garcialebias; species Garcialebias charrua. The sequence goes on from JBBPBX010002438.1 coordinate 56,685, forward strand.
GACTATGTTCAGAGGAGCTGCTCCAAGTGGCTGGGGAGAGGGAAGTCTGGGCCTCCCTACTTAGGCTGCTACCCCCGCGACCCGACCCCGGATAAGCGGAAGAAAATGGATGGATGGATGGATTGTGGCACTATGAGTTGTAATTCTTGTTGGCTTTGATATCAATGGATACATATTTAAACTGTACATTGAGTTTATAAATGTGCTTATGTTATTTGAATCTGTTTTCTTTCCCATATCAATGAGTCAGCCCCCTCTCAGCCCCCCACCTCACCCCCACCTCCTCTCACAGCAGAGAAAAAGGGACAGCGGCTGATTTTCAGAGGCATGTGCGATCGGTGGATAAAATCGGCTTCTCATTTAACGATCGGCCGATCGCCGATTTCCCCAAATTAAGGAAATCGGGGCAGATCGATCGGCCGGCCGATTTATCGGTGCATCCCTACGCTTAACTCTTCTCAGCCATGGCTCCTGAGAAGGTAATGCGAAAACCCAAAACTCAAAGAAGACCAGCAGGCCAGCGAGCCCCATGCAGCTACCGTGCCTTTTCTCTTCTGCTTTTCTGCTGCTCGGTTAGCGAACGCTAACTGCAAGGCACGCTACCTGCTAAGCTAACAAAGCTAACAGGCCAGTAGCCGTGAGCAGCTCAGCGAGAGGACGTCCTCGGACGAGGGACTCTGGCAGGCTGTGAGCTCCGGCTCCCGAACCTGCTTCAGCGGATCTGGCGACCCCCTTTTCAGCAGCGGACACCCACGAGGCCTGTCCGGTCTGCTCAGGGATGCTACACGCGAAGACAGTCAAAGTTTTTCTCGCGGATGACCCCGGAGAAAGGAGAGTGGAAATCGAGTAACCCCGCTGCTATTTGGCTAGCTCCCACTGTTAGCATGGCTAACCAGGAGCACCCATGACAGCACGGGGCGGACGATCAGCGTTGCTAACACGATTAGCGCGGCTACGAGCGGACAACAAAGGACTCCATCGTGAGCTATGTGAAAATGCTTGGTCTAGCTTGCTAGCTAACCTTCTCATATTTTGCCTGTTTCGCTATCCTGTGTGGCCGAATCGACGGTAGAATTCATCGCATAACTAAGTGTTTTTTACCGATGCTACGCTGCTTGAGGGCCCGTCTTAGCACCGCTAGCGGGCTCACGAGTACCGCCAAGTTTAGCCCCGGCTAACAAGGAGACTCTCTGTCCAGCACAGTCCAAGAGGAGAAATTTCAGCTACCTGTTCAGCTGCGCTACCTGGTAGTTTTCCCATGCCCACGACGAGAACATCCACCCATGAGGCTATGGATGACTCTCTGACGTTAACCATGTCAGGGTCCGAGGGACCCTGGTGGGTTGGACAAGGACGAGTGGTCTCGGTGCTGCAGGCCCACCAGTCAGAAAAGCTACAGGAGCTGCAAGGGGCATCCAACAAAAAGAAAAGGAAAGTCTGAGATGCCCTTGCACCATTACAGGCGCTCTCACTCACAGAGGGAGAGAAAATGCCGAACTTTTACCACCAGTACCTGTGTTAGAGGAGCACAGACTACCTGGTTCGGAACGTTTAAACACACAAGAACACTCAGACCCTTGTGTAATAAAGAGAAATTGCCATCCACACACAACATTAAAGTCTCAGACTACTGAATGCATCCTGGTCCCAAAATGGGAACAGGGCTTCGGGTTTGCCCGCCCACGCAGTACGGGAACCTGAACTTTTGAGCCCAGACTTCACTTGTAAAACGCTACAAGGAGCTGGTGGTATGTGTGTGCGCACTAAACATAACTCGTTTACTGTATGTGTAATAAAAAACAAACACTGTTTCATGCATATACAAGAATGAAAGTACCAAAGCACAGACTGCCCTGGTTCTTGACTCGAGCCCCACTTTTGTGAAACACAAACTACTAGGTCAGACTATGAACCGCAGTGGGACACACGAGTTCTGCCTGAGACAGTCAGATCTCTCGATGTCTTCTGTTGGGCAGACCAACCTGCTCCAGAGTACGCAAGAGGGGTCGAAGGCCACCCCTCCCGCACTCAAACATGACAAGCAGCAGCTAGACATCCCTTCCAGGCTCATGGCGCATGCGCAGGCCTGAGGGCGTGTCTGCCAAACGAATGGGTCATGACGACGGTGCGTTTTGGGCTCAAGCTGCAGTTCATCAAAGGACCCCCCCCCCCCTTTGTGGGGGTGCTGTGTTCGGACATTAACCCAGCACGCGCGCAGCCGCGCACATGCTGAGGGAGGAAGTGTCAATGGTGCTACAGAAAGGAGTAATAAGTATTGTTCCAAAACACAAACTACGCTCCGGTCATTGCAGCAAGCTCTTCCTGGTGTCCAAAAGAGATCAATCCCTGAGGCCGGTCCTAGATCTCAGGACTCTGAACAAGAAAATAAGAACTTTCAAGTTCAAGATGTTCACACTGCGGCATGTCCCCCAGTCCGTGAGACCTGGAGACTACGCATGTACAGTGGATTTGAAAGACGCCTATTTCCATGTGGGCGTGTGGAGGAGGCACAGGAAATTCCTCCGGTTTGCCTTCAAAGGGAAGGCTTATGAATGCAAAACCTTACCCTTCGGTTTGAAGACTGCTCCTTGTACATTTACTAAATGTCTGGACGCAGCCCTGACCCCTCTTAGGAATCAAGGAGTCAGGATTATGAACTACTTGGATGACCTCCTGGTTCTGGCCGGAAGCAGAATACAGGCCCATCACACTCCTGCAGAGTGATCTCTCACCTGGAGTCTCTCGGTTTTGTCATAAACCTACAAAAGAGTGACCTGACCCCATCACGGATTACCGTATTTCTGGGAGTGCTGGTCGACACCATCCGGTACAGAGCATGGCTCTCAGAGGAACGTGTTTCCTCGATTCGCCGTTGCCTGGCAAAGTTTAAACTGAATCAGCGGGTCCCCCTGAAAACATGCCAACGCCTTTTAGGCCTCTTGGCGGCAGCCATACCCTTTGTGCCACATGTATTGCTGAAGATGCGGGCCCTGCAAATATGGCTAAACCAACAAACACAACCTGCCCCGTCTGGGCGAGCAGGAAAGTTTAGAATCAATTCAGAGTGCCTGAGGGCCCTGGAACCTTGGAGGGACCTGTCTGTGTTCACGGAAGGGGTCCCGTCAGGTAGGGTGTCATCCCATGTGGTCATCACGACGGACGCCTCGAAAACAGGATGGGGGGCAGTCTGCACAAATCAGAATGCCCGAGGCCTCTGGAATGAACAGGAAGCAAGATTGTACATCAACTTCCTGGAATGGTTGGCCGTATTCCTGTCAGTAAAATACTTATTTGGTAAAGGTCTGATTACGGGACAGCACGTCCTGGTGAAATCAAATAACAAAACCACGGTGTCCTTCATTAACTGGGAAGGGGGGACGAGATCCCAAGCCCTCCTCAGCCTGACACAGAGGATGCTCACATGGTACGCTCCAAGATTATTGTCGCTCAGGGCGACTCATGTTCCGGGTGAACTGAATTACGGAGCGGATGCCCTCTCAAGAGGGCCTCTTTTGGAATCAGAATGAAGACTGAACCCACGAGTCGTGGATCAGGTCTGGTCACGGTTTGGGAGAGCCTCGGTGGACTTGTTCCCATGCAGAGCCAGCTCACAATGTGACCTCTACTTCTCTATGAGGGAAACAGCAGACGCACCGTTGGGAACGGATGCTTTGACCCATGATTGGCTGATAGCCCCCAGGTGGCCACAGAAAGTCAAGTCAAAAGTCCCGGAACTGATCTTAATGTTGTCAGGGATACCATGGAAGTTGCCTTCTTACAGAGACCTGCTGACTCAGCACGTGGGCAGCTTCTACACCCACGTCCGGAGCTATGGCAGCTTTCAGCCTGGCCACAGAAGGGAACTGGCTGAGGGCCTAAGGCTTGGTCGTCTTTTTTTCCAACAACAACAGCATACACAAGGGAGACCCTTGGTGTTTATGTTTACTTGGGAGATGTTCAGTGGAAGGGTTCCCCTCTCCTCTGACAGTTCTCCAACATCAGGATGGGCCTCTTTCACAGTCCTAGTAAGTTGTCTGTTCAAGAAGCAGATGAGGGACTCGTGTGTGCCCCTTGTATATATGAAAAATTTCCCCTGGGGACCTGGAAGGTTACCCTGTGCTTGAACTGGGTTCTCTACCTACACATTGCCATCTGATTGCCAGTGGCGTAATGGGTCCCTTGCTCTTTTCCTCCTGCTTCTCAAGATTTCCAGGGAAAAAGGAGATAATGAGTAATCACACTAGCGGAGCACGCTTATGCTGTCTCTAGCTGGTGTTTCATCTATGTGTCCAGTGGTAACATCAGGCTGATGTTTCTACATGTGGCATTTTTCTTCTCAGGCTGTGCTCTCTACATACCTTGTAGAGAGCAGCTGGGAAATGCCTGTCGTATTAAGGCAGATGTTCTCACATGCATTTTGCTGAGCATTTCAAGGGCGTAAATGAATTACGTTCCCATAGCAATTATGTTGCACCGAGAGACATGACTGAAAGGGAACTGAAAGTTATGCACCATAACTCATGTTCCCTGAAGGAAGGGAACGAGGTGCAACATACCTGGCCCTTTCAATGCTGAAAGCTCGGTGAAGTGCATTTTAGAGAAAGTAGGATGGGCGTCCGCGTCTTAAATACCCAGAGGGAGGGCACTCTGGCGTGATGCTGACACCCCTGCCGAAAAGGCGTGTGTATTCCTTCAGGTAATCGCGCAGGGGCGCAATTTCCCATAGCAATTATGTTGCACCTCGTTCCCTTCCTTCAGGGAACATGAGTTATGGTGCATAACTTTCAGTTTTTATTCAGATTTTACACTTCTTCTTCTTCTTCTTTCGGCTTTTCCCTTTTCAGGGGTTGCCACAGCGAGTCATCCTCCTCCACCTCACTCTGTCCTCTGCATCCTCTGTCCTCACTCCAACTACCTTCATGTCCTCTCTAACTGCATCCATATATCTCCTCTTTGGCCTTCCTCTGTGTCTTTTTCCTGGCAGCTGCATTTCTAACATCCTTCTACCAATATACCCACTGTCCCTCCTCTGGACATGTCCAAACCATCTCAGTCTGGCCTCCCTAACTTTATCTCCCAGTTGTTTAACATGTGCTGTACCTCTGATGATCTCATTCCTGATCTTATCCATCCTTGTCACTCCTAAGGAGAACCTCAGCATCTTCATTTCTGCCACTTCCAGTTCTTTCTCCTGTCTTTTTGTCAATGCCACTGTCTCCAGACCATACAACATAGCTGGTCTCACCACTGTCTTGTAAACTTTTCCTTTGACCTTTGCTGACACCTTTTTGTCACAAATCACTCCTGAAACTTTTCTCCATCCACTCCATCCTGCCTGGACTCTCTTTTTCACCTCTTTACCACATTCCCCATTTTCCTGGACAGTGGACCCCAAGTACTTGAAGTCCTGCACCTTTGTGACCTCTGCTCCTTGTAGCCTCACTGTTCCACTGGCCTCCCTCTCATTCACACACATGTACTCTGTCTTACTACGGCTGACTTTCATTCCTCTTCTTTCAAGAGCATACCTCCACCTCTCCAAGTTCTCTTCCACTTGTTCCCTGTTCTCACCACAGATCACAATGTCATCTGCAAACATCATAGTCCATGGGGATTCCTGCCTGACCTCATCTGTTAGTCGGTCCATCACCAGAGCAAACAAGAAGGGGCTCAGAGCCGATCCTTGATGCAATCCCACCGCCACCTTGAAGCTATCTGTCACTCCCACAGCACATCTCACCACTGTCCTGCTGTCCTCATACATGTCCTGTACCAGTCTAACATACTTTTCTGCCACTCCAGATTTCCTCATGCAATACCACACCTCTTCTCTTGGAGCACAAGCCAGTGTATCTCTTGTGCCGGTCCCAAGCCCGGGTAAATGGTGAGGGTTGTGTCAGGAATGGCATCCGATGTAAAACACTTGCCAAAACCATAATGCGAGTTCATCAAAGTGAAACCATACCGGATCGGTCGAGGCCCGGGTTAACAACGTCCGCCACCGGTGCTGTTGACAAACAGGGTGCCGGCGGAAATTGTACTACTGTTAGTCGAAGACCCCGAGGAGGGAAACGTGTCAGGAGACAGAGGGAGAGGAGGAAAGTGAAGAATGTAGGACTGAGGGTTGCAACTCTAAATGTGGGGACAATGACAGGCAAAGGTAGAGAGCTGGCTGACATGATGCAGAGAAGAAAGGTAGATGTTTTATGTGTCCAAGAGACCAAGTGGAAGGGCAGCAAGGCTCGCAGTATTGGAGCAGGGTTCAAACTGTTTTACCATGGTGTGGATAGAAAGAGAAATGGAGTAGGGGTGGTCCTGAAGGAGGAGTTGGCAAAGAATGTAGTAGAGGTGAAGAGAGTGTCAGATAGGGTGATGTGTCTGAAGGTAGAAGTAGAAGGTCTGATGCTAAACATAGTAAGTGGTTATGCTCCACAGGTTGGATGTGATGGGGAGGAGAAAGATAAATTTTGGAAAGATTTGGATGAAGTGATAGAGAGTATTCCCAGGGAGGAAAGAGTGGTGATTGGAGCAGACCTGAATGGACATGTTGGTGAAGGAAACAGAGGGGATGAGGAAGTGATGGGTAGGTTTGGTGTCAAGGAAAGAAACCAGGAAGGACAGATGGTGGTGGATTTTGCCAAGAGAATGGAAATGGCTATAGTCAATACCTATTTCCAAAAGAGGGAGGAACATAGAGTGACCTATAAGAGTGGAGGAAGGAGTACACAGGTCGATTACATTCTGTGTAGAAGAGGAAACCTGAGAGAGATTGGAGACTGTAAGGTTGTAGCAGGGGAGAGCGTGGCCAGACAGCATCGGATGGTTGTGTGTAGAATGACTGTTGTTGCGAAGAAGAGAAAAAGAGTAAAATCAGAGAAGAAGACCAAATGGTGGAAGCTAAAGAAGGAAGAATGTTGTGAGAAATTCAGAGACGAGCTGTTAAAGGCTCTGGGTGGTAAGAAAGAGCTTCCAAGTGACTGGGCTACTACAGCAACAGTAATTAGAGAGACAGGTAGGAAGGTACTTGGTGTGTCATCTGGACAGAGAATGGATGATAAGGAAACCTGGTGGTGGAATAGTGAAGTGCAGGACGCCATTCAAAGAAAGATTAGCCAAGAAGAAATATGACTGTGAGAGGACTGAAGAGAGGAGACAGGAATATTTATAGGAGATGGGACATAGAGCAAAGAGGGAAGTAGCTAAGGCAAAGCAGAGGGCGTACAATGAGTTATATGGGAGACTCAGTGCTGGACTGGCCATCGGGCATACCGGGCAAATTCCCGGTGGGCCGTCGGTGATTTATGCGATTTATGGGCCGCCCGGGCGGTCCTGTCACTCATGAACCAAAAAAATAAATTATAGCTATTTTTTTGTCAATCGCGACGGCCGATTGGTTGATTTTCTTGAACGACATCGAGCTAATCCAATGAAATCTCTCAGCACTCTTCCGACCAGCCCCTCCCCTTCACTCGCCATCAAGCTGCTGCGGTTGTGAAACCTGACACCAGCGTGCCTGACAAAAACTGGACGTGGTGCTCACACGGAGGACGGAGCTGAGGAAAAGTTCCTCCCCTACCTGCAGCTGAGAGGAGGACGAGTGATAGACAGGACTCAAGGAGTGACGTGACGTCTGCTCTGTGCGACCTAAGTTTCAGCATGGCATCAAGTTGCAAGCACGCGTTAGCACTTAGCATTATTAGCATGTTGTTGCGGTCTCCTGTTTTGTTGTTAAAAGACCAGCGCAAATTAAAGCTGTGCATGGACGCGGTTTCACAAGACCTGCAGCAGCAACACGTCACTTGAACGGACTAACCACATCATCCGAACGTGAACGAAGAAAACAGCTTGTAAACACCGATCAGCAGCTGCAACTTTTATCAGGTAATTCAAATCATTCCAGATCAATAACACAAATTGTAGGAGTTTTTAATGATCTCTGAATCATGTCTGAAATGTTGTTGATGTGCAGGCTTTACTGAACGCTGCTAAGACGTCTTCCATCACGTCAACACTTCAGCACTTTATGAAAAAACTCAGACTGATAGTGTCAGCATGTCCTGGAGCCCTGATGATGAGAGATGATGAGAGATTCAACCACCTCAACTGCTCAAAAAGAGGTATTGTTCTTTTACGATTACTGTACTATTACCTTTTTAATTTAAAATTATAATCTTATTAACTTTTTTTAACTTGTCTGGGCCTCTGGACATTCAAAAAACAAAACAAAACAATTGTAGAAACGTTTCATCTTTCATCAGAAAGACTTCCTCAGTCTGAGGTGCTGTATTCAGCTCAGTCTTATAAATATCACCCTCTCACTGTGGAAACTCTGGAACAACCTGCCCCCCAACATTAGACAGGCCTCCTCCCTTCACATGTTCAAATCCCTGCTAAAAAAATCATCTTTTCTCTATTATTTCAAACTGTGTGAGCTGACGTAGTGTATATATTTTTTTTTACTGTGTTTTCATTTTAATATTGTTCTTATACATTTTTATTATACTTTTACCGCTGTTAATATCATAATTTTTACCATTGGTGTGTGATACTGTTCTGTACATTTTTAAACCTCTTTTGTGTTGTGTGTGTGAAGCACCTTGATAACAGTTTATCTGTTTTAACTGTGCTATATAAATAAAATAGACTTGACTTGACTCACAGTGGATCAACCAGTTTGTTGATGACAGCTGAAACCAGCTGCTCACATGAGCAAGGAGGACCATCAGCCTAACAATGGATCATTAGCACCCTGATGGTTGTTTGCTATTCACAGAGGGCTGAGTGATACTAGCAACAACAGCATTGTAAGAGGGGGACAGTTGAACCCGGAGGCCTCCACCTCTGTTTAATGATGGACGGTTTCTTTTCACAAAGATGGCCTCCTTTACTCCTCTCTCAAACCATCGTTCCTCTCTATCAAGGATGTGAACATCTTCATCCCTGAAAGAGTTGGCCTATACAAACGTATTGTTCACTTGAAACATTTTCAAAATAATCATTTTATAAGTCTTTTTTGTAAACATATTATTTGTTTAGTGAAGTAAAGACACTATTTTTTATATAAAGCAAGTATTTCTTTATTCATTCAACCTTCATTTATGATATTGAAATCAAGAAATACCTTATTTTTTATCAAAAGTATTTATGTTTAATAAAGTCAAGAAAGACCATTATGTTTTTTGAATATTTTTAATTGGTAATTATTTTATTAAAACATTTAAATTTTTTATGTATTGTGACAGAGGGTTCTTGTTAGCAGCTGCTGAAAGTAACTAATAAATTAACTTAGTAATCTAACTTAGTTACTTTCCAAATCAAGTAATCAGTAACTTAACTACCCGGTAAGTTACTTTTCCCAAGGACTAATCAGTAACTTAACGAAGTTACTTTTTCAATGTAACTATGCCATCACTGTGGGCCACTCTGCTCAAAATGCCCGGGCCGATTTTTTGTCCCAGTCCAGCCCTGGGGAGACTGGACACTAAAGAGGGCGAGAAGGACTTGTACCGTTTTTATTCAGATTTTACACAACGGGCCAAAATTTAAGAATTGGGGTTTTCTTCTGGAAGAGCTCGGCTAAAGTTGCAACCTACAGAACTTTACTTTTAGCTCTTTGATCTCCAACTCCAGCTCTCCTGCCTCCAGCTGACTTGCCAACATTTTAGCAGCAGATGAGCTGAAGGGAGCAGAGATCTCTGGAGCATGAAGCTCAGGAAATGTGTTCTTCTCATCAGCAGCAGCTCTGTTGACTGAATGAATTCCAAGAATAGGTAGTGGAAATAAATCAATGTTGGTGCTAAAAGAACGGTCAAAACCTGGACGACAGAAGGAGAACAGGGATTATTTTCTCTGATTGAGTCACAGAAAACAAGAAAATCTTTCTTTTGACTCATTTTGTGTTTAAACCAGGACAAATAGATTAGGAAAATTAAGGATAAACAGGAAATTATTATTTGAAGCACTACATTGTGATTTTGATTCTTATCATTTTGTCTCCATTTTATGGTTTATACTTTAACTTTTATCGTTAAATTTACAGTGTGATAAAACAGGAATAAAGAAATGAACTAACTGGCACTGCAGATTCATCTCGAGATCTGTTTGTCTATTTGTTTCCCTAATGACACAGCTGAAGGTAAAATATTTTCTTCTTGTGATGTCAGCAGTGATGAAACAAAGACAATCACTGATCTTACCTCTCTGTCCTGTCACAGTTTGTGCCCCCACGAGAGCAAAGATGAGTCCAGTAACCCACAGCATGACTTGATTTGTGTTCATCCCTTCAGGTGTTTCAGCTTTGTCTCCCCTCTTTCTCCGTCCCTGACTTGGTGTCTGAGCTCCTCCTGCAAACCTTTTTCCACCGACGCACGTTATTTCCTCCCCTGCTTCAGCTCTTATATCCCTCCATCATCACCCTCCCTTTCTGATTTACTTCCACAGCTTGTCGCCTATAGGTTCAACGGTTGAGGAAAAAAGTGTGATTGCAAAACACACACAATACCTGGGTTGGAAGCATTTATTAATTTAAAAAATTTTAATTGCATTTTTATCGGCTTGTTTGTTGGACTTAAAGTTGAGCAGATTTAAGTCACTTTCCTGCTCATTTTTAATTATTATTATAGCATCACATATATTCTTTTAAAGAAAGTTTCTTTGTCACACATTGTGTAAGGCAATAAATAAGTTGTTTTGTTATGGAATAATGGAGGATTTGTATTTTGCACTTGCGTGCAAACAGTTTGAAAACTTATGTGCAGGAGTCTGCAACCTTTACGATCTAAAGCATGCATCAGGGGATCTAAAGAGCCATTTCTGTCCTTTTGTTCACTAAACGGGTCCAGAACCCCAAAAGCTGCTACAATTGTCGTTAT
>JBBPBX010002438.1:75925-90730 GCA_038048925.1 Garcialebias charrua
ACACGGACAATGGTGAGCGTGGCTGTTTCTGTTTGAAAACAGCTAGTTTGCGCATTAAGTCAGTGACCCGCCCCCCTCGAACTGTAGTTGGCTAGAATGTTGCCTTGGCTTCATTGATTGGTTGAATTGTATGACTGACAAACAGAGATAGGAAAAATAGAAAGATGTACACTCAGAGATTAAAAACAAACAAACAAAAAACTTCCCGTCGTCCAGTCAGGGGGGGCACAGCTGACTCTGTGGGGGGGGGCAATGTCCCTCAATGCCCGCCCATGCCGCCGGGCCTGAGCCTACGATTCTCATAATTTGCCTCCACCTTACGGTTTAGCTCGTAAATCAGCTGATTTTGCGAGGTCACGGCACGGATCAAACCTTCACACTGGCTCGGAAGCTTTGTCATGGCCAAAATTGCTGCCGATGCCTTGTTCAATTTCCGATAGATCAGAGCCCCTCCGATGCAAAAAAGCAGAGTCCCTGCTATGACGTATCCCACAGTGTGCGTCTGAGCTGGACACGCTGGTTCCCCCGGACCTTGTCGTTTTGTTGAAAAAATCTTGTCAATATAGTTGATTGTCCATGATACCAGACCCATAATCTTAATTTACGTTCAGGAGATGAGTACCCGAGGAGCTTCAAACACACACAGAGAGCAGAGCAGGGAGAAGGAAGAAAATGGGGGGGAGCAAAAAAAGCTGCCACCTCTCGTAGAGCAAGGAAAGAAGTAATTATGCCATATTTATAGTGACATCTTTTTTATTCAGCTATTTTGTATTATTTTCAACAGCCAAGTAAAAAAAAAAAAAAAAACATAACAAATATTTATTCTAACATCTACACATGCATTAAAAAATAGAATATTATGAAAACATTCAATTATTTTGGCAGTCATTTCACAACATGAAACTCAAATATATATACAAGCCCAAAACCAGAAAAGTTGGCACGTTGTGGAAATCGCAAATAAAAACAGAATACAATGACTTGCAAATCTTTTTCAACCTATATTCAATTGAACACACTGCAAAGACCACATACTTAACGTTCGAACTGGTAAACTTTGTTATTTTTTGCAATTATTAGCTCATTTGGAATTTGATGCCTGCAACATGTTTCAAAAAAGCTGGCACAAGTGACAAAGAAGACAGAGAAATTTGAGGAATGCTCATCAAACACTTATTTGGAATATCCCACAGGTGAACATGCAAATTGGGAACAGGTGGGTGCCATGATTGGGTATAAAAGCAGCTTCCTTGACATGCTCAGTCATCCACATAGAAGGATGGGGCGAGGGTCACCACTCTGTGAACAAATGCGTGGGCAAATTGTCGAACAGTTCAAGAACAACTTTTCTCAACGAGCTATTGCAAGGAATTTAGGAATTTCACCATCTACGGTCCGTAATATCATCAAAAGGTTCAGAGAATCTGGAGAAATCACTACACGTAAGGGGCAAGGCCGAAAACCAACATTGAATGCCCGTGACCTTCGATCCCTCAGGCGGTACTGCATCAAAAACCGACATCAGTGTGTAAAAGATATCACCACATGGGCTCAGGAATACTTCAGAAAACCACTGTCAGTAACTACAGTTCGTCGCTACATCTGTAAGTGCAAGTTAAAGCTCTACTATGCAAAGCAAAAGCCATTCATCAACAAGATCCAGAAACGCCGCCGGCTTTGCTGGGCCCGAGCTCATCTGAGATGGACTGATGCAAAGTGGAAAAGTGTTCTGTGGTCTGATGAGTCCACATTTCAAATTGTCTTTGGAAACTGTGGACGTCGTGTCTTACGGACCAAAGAGGAAAAGAACCATCAGGACTGTTATAGGCGCAAAGTTCAAAAGCCAGCATCTGTGATGGTATGGGGGTGCATTAGTGCCCAAGGCATGGGTAACTTACACATCTGTGAAGGCACCATTAATGCTGAAAGGTACATACAGGTTTTGGAGCAACATATGCTGCCATCCAAGCGACGTCTTTTTCATGGACGCCCCAGCTTATTTCAGCAAGACAATGCCAAGCCACATTCTGCACGTGTTACAACAGCGTGGCTTCGTAGCAAAAGAGTGCGGGTCCTCCCCTGGCCTGCCTGCAGTCCAGACCTGTCCCCCATTGAAAATGTGTGGCGCATTATGAAACGTAAAATACGACAACGGAGACCCCGGACTGTTGAACAACTTAAGCTGTACATCAAGCAAGAATGGGGAAGAATTCCACCTGAAAAGCTTCAAAAATTGGTCTCCTCAGTTCCCAAACGTTTACTGAGTGTTGTTAAAAGGAAAGGCGATGTAACACAGTGGTAAATATGTCCCTGTGCCAACTTTTTTGCAATGTGTTGCTGCCATTGAATTCTAAGTTAATGGTTATTTGCAAAACAAAATAAAGTTTCTCCGTTCGAACATTAAATATATTGTCTTTGCATTCTATTCAGTTGAATATGGGTTGAAAAAGATTTGCAAGTCATTGTATTCTGTTTTTATTTGCGATTTGCACAACGTGCCAACTTTTCTGGTTTTGGGCTTGTAGATTCATGACACATAAAGTGAGATAATGCAAACTTTTAATTCTTGTATTTTTGATGATTGTGGCATTTAGATATTTAAAAAAAACTTTGTCTCAGAAAATTTTAATATTTCATAGCCAGTTTTTGGTACATTTGGCAATGCCAAGTCTTGCTGGGAATTGAAATCAGCACCTCCATAAAGCTTGTCAGCAGGAAGCATGAAGTGCTCTAAAATGTCCTGGTAGATTCTGTGTTGACCGTGGACTTCAGAAAACACATTGGACCAACACCAACAGATTACATGAGGCTCCATCAGTGACTGAGGAAACTTCACACTGGACTTCAAGCAACATGGATTCTGGGCCTCTCCACCTTCCTCCAGACTCTGAGACCTTGATTTACAAATAACATGAAAACTTACTTTCACCTAAAAAGGGGACATTGAACCACAGAGCAATAGTCCAATTCTTTTTCTCATATGCAGGTAAGACACTACTGACATTGTCTCTGGTTCAGGAGTGACTTGTCTTGAGGACTGCAACATGTGTAGCTCCTGTCTAGAAGTTAATGTGATGATTCAGGTGTGACATCATGGGTTTCCAATATTGAACTTCTGCACAGTATTTCAATTTTCTGAGACAGGTTTTTTTTCATTATTTGTAATCATAATCATCAAAATTACAAGAAATAAAGGATATAAATTATTCACTTTATGTTTAATGAATCTATATAAAATATGAATTTTACTTTCTGAAATGACTGACAAAAAATAGAACATATTCCCTATATTCTTTTTTTTTAAAAATCTGATTCCAAACCTATGAAAATATTTTAAATTATTTGTTCTTCATTAAGAAATTCTTAGAGTTCTTCTCTGGACGAAACAATATGATGAAACACTTTGGAGCAAATATACACAGTATCAGTCCAAAACTGGAGGCCAGAATAGCAAATATCTCCACAGCCACAGTAAACTTTCCAGGAGAGCTGACATATGCTGGGATGAAGGTGATCCACACTGCACAGAAGATCAGCATGCTGAAGGTTATCATCTTGGCTTCATTAAAGTTATCTGGTAGTTTTCGAGCAAGAACAGCCAACACAAAGCAAAAAACAGCCAGCAGGCCAATATATCCAAACACAGCCCAGAAGCCAAGAACAGAGCCTAATGCACATTCCAGGATGATCTTCTCCTTGTATGTGCTCAGATTTTTTATTGGAAATGGGGGACTCAGTACTAACCAAACAGTACAAATTAAAACTTGGATAAATGTGAAAAACACTACAGTCATTCTTTGTTGTGGAGGCCCAAACCATTTCATGATATTACTACCTGGAAGTGTAGCTTTGAAGGCCATTAAAACCACTACAGTTTTCCCAAGAACACAGGAGATACAGAGAACAAAGATGATACCAAAAGCTGTGTGCCGCAGCATGCAGGACCACTCAGAGGGAGCTCCGATGAAAGTTAATGAACATAAAAAACACAGAGTCAATGAGAAAAGCAGCAGGAAGCTCAGCTCAGAGTTGTTGGCTCTGACAATTGGAGTTGTTCTGTGTCGGAAAAAAATAACTGCTGTTATGATGGCCAGACAGGCTCCAAAACCAGAGAATGTTGCCAGAACGATAGCCAATAATTCACCAAAGGATATAAACTCTACAGGTTTGGGAAAACAAGCATCTCTTTTTGCATTAGACCAGAATTCACTTGAACATGTAAAGCAATCAGGAGAATCTAAGGAAATAAAGCAAAAGATGGTGATAACACTCAAATATATAATTAAGTAGATGATTCAAAACCGATTAAGTTACCTGTTGTATTACTGATCTCTCCTTCAGGACATGGTATACAAGCGTAGCAACAGATGGGTTTTCCTTTCTGCAACACTTTACGAGTTCCAAGAGGACAAGTCTCAGAGCACACTGACACTGGAACCTGTCATATAGGCACAGTCACAGACATGCAAATAAAATAAAAAAATTAAAAAAGCTTTATAATTTTTACAGCTCTTTGCAATTTGTTATTTTCTCATGACTATGACTTTTACTTCTATTCCATGTTCCACCCAGGTTATGTTCCTGTAGATATGTAACTCCTGGCCTTTTGGCAGTGAGCCATCATAGTGTCCTACTGTTACCACCTTGATAACTCCACTCTCACTCTTCTGCCAGTTAACCAGCTCATAAAAAGCCACAGGATCCCCATTAGCATCAAATGACACAGGATAACAATTTCGGGAAAAGTTTAGTTTTTTCAATTCTGTAAAAACCTGTGAGGTAAGAGAAAAAAATATGGGGAAACTTTTATTTTTTGTGCAAAACTAGCTAATAGATTAGACAGTTCATGCTCAGTAATAGCTAATAGATTACAATTATTTGGAAATTTTAACAAACATGGTATTTTACTTTTCATTTGAACTGACCTGTTTGGACTCCAGTCTGAAGGGCTTCTCACACTCAAAACTGAGATTTCTTTCCTCACACATTGCATTGTGAATGGCATGAGCCACTGCATAAACAGCCTTGTACACCATGTTAGTAACTCTTAACTGAGATGTATCAGTGTACGGGTTTTCAAGTGTTTTTATATCTTCAGTTCCATCACATTCTCTTTTGCCTAGATTGTCATATAACAAGAAACAAAACAGAATCAGATTGTCTGATTTGTCCAAGAAAAACTAAAATGGATAAACTAGGATTTTGTTTCTTCATTAATGTTACTTCTGTACCTGCCAACTACTGCATTAATTTAAAAAATAAATAAAATTAAAGCAGCTAATAAATACATGTAAACTAAAAAACATATTACTGAGTCAAAAAACTCGGCTCTGAGATCAATATTTTTTGTATGCTTTTTTTTCCTTCATATTTTAATTTGTTATTTTGTATAAAGCAGAACATTTCTGATCATTATAAAGCTGTGGACTTTCCCTTGAAGGTTACTGCTTAATCTAAAACTGAGACACAACAAAAGCAGAATTGCAATGTTGCCAGATAAAATCAAGGTTTCCCTGCCCAAAAATATGTTAAAAACCACCACATCACACAAAAACTTGCCCAATAAATATACTGTTACAGTGTATTTACTGTTTGAAAATGAACATACATCAGTACAAACCAAGGTAATTTAACACTATGTGGCAAAATGCAACAGTCCAACAAAAATCTTCCTAGATTTCCTAACAAAATCAGAATGAAAACCATCCAATTGGCAGTAAACCGCCCAATCTGGCAACACTGATTGTGTGTCTGAATGAAATGGCTCATTCCTTGTCAAATCATCCAAGGGTTACTTTTTACTTTTACATTTATATTTATTTATTTGTCAGGTGAAGTTTTTTACTATGTGCAGGCCTAATATAGTGTTTGAGACACACACAGTTCATAGAGTTTTGCTCTGACCATCTTTTAAATTACTTTGTCGACTTTATTGTTCATCTAAATAATAAATAATGTCAGGCCCTCTGGACAGATTCTTCAAAGAATCCATCCAGAGGACCTGACTTTATTTATTTTGTTTTATTATATTTTTTTCACCTGTATTGTTGAGAGTGCATCAGGACAGTTTTTGTTCAGTTTTAAGTAACTAGATATGTGTCAGGCCACAAGTTCTCCGTAACATTTTACCTGTTCACATCTGTGAAACAACCAAAAAAATAAAAATAAATAAATCACAACAGCAAGGAAAACTTTGTGTTTAAGCAAATGACAGATACAAAAGAAGAACATTCACACTCACTTTTTTTCAAGCTGCAGTTAAATGCATCCTCCCAGAACTCAGAAAGCACTGGGGAGGCAGCTACATCAGTGGGAGAAAGATCCAGCAGGAAGTCTCTCAATCCTGGGATGACAGATTTCTGAATGGCAACTCCAATGGCCCCTGCACAGAAACTGTAGCCCATCAACGATGAGTCAGTTACCCAGCCCTCACTGCCTATCCACTGCCGAGGTGGTGGTGGTTCCAAAGCCAGCTCTTCTAACAGGACACTCATATCTCCAGCGGCTGTAAAAGCTACAATGACCATTGCTGAGGACCTGCAGAGACATTAAAATATATTGTTTAATTTGACATATACCTCTTTTTTTTACCAACAAAAGACCATTTCTAATACTTATTAAGTGTAACGACCATCAACACTTGACATGTGTGTTTTTAATCATTATTTTTAAACACTATGGAAAATATAACACAACAGAATACTTGAATTTTATATTTAATTTTTCAAATGTGTATTTGAGTACAATATTTTGCAGTTTGCAGTGCAGAAGCTTCTTCTCAATAGAAAGTACACAAGCAGAGTTTAATGAATCTGAAACCTTCGTATAACATCAGCTATTCTCTGGATCTTGCTGTGTGGGTTGGTCCGAAAAAAGGCTTCAGAGTACTCCACACAAATCCCTTCTTTCTGTGCCGCAGCAAGAAAAGCTGACATGCCAAATATTCCATAATCTGAGTCAGAATAGACAGCACCTATCCAAGTCCAGCCAAAGTGTTTCACCAATTTGGCCAGAGCATCAGCCTGGAACTGATCACTGGGAATTGTTCTGAAAAAAGTTGGAAACTGCTTCTTATCTGACAGACAGGCACACGTGGCAAAGGGGCTCACCTAATGTAAGAAAAATAGATCAACACTGATTATTAATAAAAGAAAATCAAGGAAAATTTCAAAGATATAATTCAAACTTTCCCTTTGCAAGGACTTACTAGAGGGACATTAAAGGACCCAATGATACGTGCTATGCTGATAGATGGAGTGGATTCAGAGTCCCCAATAACAGCCATTACCATACCAGTTTGAGAACAATTGTTGTCTTTGTAAAACACAGGGTCCTGGCCATTTGACAGTTGAAATGCTACATGCACAGCAACAGGCACTGAGGCACATGAATCATGGATCTGATATCCAAGTTTGATGCCTGGAAGTAGCTCTGTGCTGTTGTTTATCTCTTCAATGGCAAAGATCATTGCTCGAAAGAAGCGTAAAATCCGGGATCTAAAGCTGCACAAAATCAATTGCATGAGTTCTGACATTTTTACAAAATGGAAAAAATTATATACATACTTTGTATTTTGCACACAAAACTTCCAAAACTTTGTACCTAAAGCCAAGGTTAGCTTTAAGGAAAGAAAACAACAAGATTGTAGAATGCATACATCTGAAAATAAGATAATTACAATAAAAAATAAATAAATAATAATAATAATAAACAAGTAATATTAACTTTCCAAATTTTGAAAACTTTGTAAGCAAATTACTCTGTTTCCATATGTACACATCTAATATCTCTTTCCACCCTTCACCATATTGTTTTCTTCTTCTCCCACTTACTAACCTCCCTGTGCATCTTGGAGGTTCAGGCTTGGTGGTGTAGTTATAAATCACTGTGTAAAGTTTGTTGTGAATAGAAAAAGAACCTCCAATAAGAAAGTCCCCATCCCCTGACATTGCTGGTAAACGAATTGTACCCTGCAGGGCACATTTCATCAATGAAGCCTCAATAATGACATCAGAACCAGTCAGATCATCTAAAGGCTCAGTCTTTTGTTGAAGTCCGTTTACAGAGCCACCCAAGTCAACCGCTGACATCAGCTCCAATAAACTCACTGCAAATCTCAACCCAATAAAGAATGTGCAGATCTCCATTCCTCAAATGTATGCACTCGGGTGTGTTTCTACATGTTTATGTATATTTCCATTATGTCATGTGATCATTCATGAAAAAAGATGCCTCCTACTCGCTAATTGTTGTGTGTTTGCAACGGGAGGGGGATATCAATGTCAAAGTCAAAGTTTCTTTGTTTGTAATTTGCACCACATGTTGTACATGTGGTGGAACAAAATTGTATACAGAGGGTCCCAGTTACATCCAACAAAAGTACAAATTGTAAAGAAAACCAGTGATAAGATCTAAGATATTAAATAAGTTATATGTTAAACATGATTAGCACTAGTAGTACTGAAACAATACACCAAACAACAGCAACACAAACATGAGTCTGTGAACAGATGAGTATGGATGAACACAGCAGTGTGAAATAAATGAGCATCATAATATCAGCAACATGTATAGTCAGCAGCAAATATCAACAATCAAGTGGCATTATAATGATTTTTTTTACAGTGATTAGGTTAGGGATTTATGAGTCTAAAAGCTTCAGGGTAGAAGTTGTTCCTCTGTATAGTGGTTCTAAACTTAAAGGGGACCACAGATGCAAAATTCACTTTTTAATGTTTTTTTTACTCAACTTTGGGTATGTACTTCATAAAAAAACAGTCCTAAGGCCAAAGAAATGCACCCAGTGGTTTATTTACTCTAAGTAGATTTATTTTACTGTGATAATTACGTTTCGTTTTTGAAATAAACTGGAAGTCAATCGCGCTTGTGACGTCACAAGCGCTAGGACAACCCACCACAACCTGAGTCCAGCCCCTCACCTAGCAACCCCTGGTTAGGCTCAACCCACTTCTGTATTAAACACATGACTGTTGTTTTTCATGATTTCATCTCATCTTTTGTTTATATGTTATTAATTTCATGTGTACAGCACTTTGTTGCAGCTGTGGTTTTTTAAATGGCTTTATAAATAAAGTATAATTGTTATTTTTATGTTTTAGTTCAATTTTTAGTGTATTTGCGATCTCTCCCAACGCGCCGCCGGCAAAAATTAAACGAGCATACCCCCGGCGTAGAGACCGGTTGCGACGGGACCCTCTTCTGGCTTGATGGAGCGGAGCTTCAACTGTACAGCCTCACTGAAGCCTCACAGGAGCCTCGCAGCAGCGAGGACCTTCTTACGGTGGCCCCAAGGTGTAAATCAACAACATTTGAAAAAACGGAATTACATTTGAAAAAACACAACAAAAACAACAAAAACACAACGACATTTGAAAAAACAGAATTACATTTGAAAAAACGAAATTACATTTGAAAAAACACAACAACATTTGAAAAAACAGAATTACATTAAGCCAAACCGGAAGTGGCCAAAGCGGAAGTAGAAAAAAACAAATTACATTAAGCAAACCGGAAGTGGCCAAAGCGGAAGTGGCCCGAATCACATTAGAAAAAAAACGGAATTACATTTGGAAAAACACAACAAAAACAAGAAAAACACAACAACATTTGGAAAAACGAAATTACATTAAGACAAACTATTGTTTTTTCCACTATTTTTTTTTAAACTTTATTAACAACACAAAACCGAACACAGCACACACACACGCACACACACACACACACACTCACAAACAAACACACGGAGGTTAGCATGCTATCCTTTAGCCTGTAGCTATAAACTGTTTTGTTAGATTTTTCTACCTGGATTATTGAGCATGCATCAGGGTGTTTTGTTCAAGCTTAAAGAAGACACGACGCTGGAAGAACTCAGAAGGATCTTCTTCAAGGTGAAGTTTATTGACGTACATTTCAGTTACATTACTCGTGCGGCATTATTAGTAATGTGTTGTTTACATAACATGCTCATTGAAACGTTAAATGAAGCCCCCGATTTTGCAAACTATAAATATATTTGTCCACAGAGAACTAGTGTGTGTTAGTTAGCAAGTGTACCAGCGATTAGCTGTTTAAGTTGACGTAGCACAAATGCTAAAACAAGTTTCTTCAGTTTTAATAGAGAGACAGCAAGCTCAATTTTAATATTTACACTGGGCAGCTGTTTAATCTGTGCTCATCTTTAATCTGCAGTCACCACAAATCTTAATATATCGGTTGCATGCTTTAAATCAACGAGGCTAGCCTGTATAAATAAAGGTTGAATGAATGAATGAAAAATGGACAGTAGTATTTAACTATAGATAACAACCTTAATTTGTTCGGACTCTAAGTGATTTAGTTTCCCTGTAGGTGTCGCAATGAATTAATGAATGACATTACTGTCAGCATACAGTAAAATGTACAATGAAATTAGAAGTACCTATTATGCATTAAGTAATAAAAGCAAACCATCACACACTACATATGTACACAGTACTTTATAAAAAAATATACTAGTGAAGCTAGAACAGTGGCAGTTCCATCAGGTGTTCTTAACTGTGAATGTACATCATGTAAATACTGTTGTAAACTGATGTATGCTCAATAATCCAGGTAGAATTGGATCAGTCTGTGGCACTGCTCAGGTGTTGTGAGAGCCCAGGTTGCTCTGATAGTGGCCTTCAGCTTCTCTGAATTGTTCACATCTTCCTCTTCATCCTACAACAACTGTTGTAAAGTGTTCTCATATACAGTATACAATTGTCAAACACTGCTATAAAAATATAACTTTATTTCATCCAATTTTCAGGTGGCGTGCAGGTGCAGCGTGCGTGCCCATGGTTTCATCGTGCTGCTCCCATCGTTGGCTGCAGGACCTGCATGGCAGGATGAAGAAAACTGAATGTTGCCCAAATTGTCGAGCTGATGGTATTAATGATAAGATGGTATTAACGTCCTTTGGTCTTGCTGAGGTATTTTCTGCACTTGAAAAAAATACTCAGCAATTAATTTTGTATACTTGATACATGTCATGTACTTTCAATTTCTTTTTTGTTACCTGTTCTTCCATTACATTTAAACAAGTAAATATTGCATTTGTATGATGCTGACGTTAGTAATGATAAATCTTACAGTATTTCATTATTTAGATTTTATTTCAATGTACACGTTTTTGTTTTTCTTGTCTATTTTTCTCTTCTATATCCACTTGGTATATGTGAATATTTGAAGTCAGCCATTCTGAAATAGTTACATCCAATATTTTTTGTTAAACAAACAACATTGTACAAAATAAAACAGTTCTATTACAGTTTACCGGTTGATTTACTTAGAACACTTGAAACTTGTATATTCATTCATTACACACAGACTGATGTATGAGCATGTACCGTACAGCTTGAAAAATATCAGTCTGTGTGTAATGAATGAATATAATCTACATGTTTCACTTTTTGAATATAATTACTGAAATAAACCAACTTTTTTCATGATGTTATACTTTTATGACCAAAAATTAAAGATAAAAACTAGGACAAGCTATCTGAGGATTAAATAATCACTACTGTATTGACAGACATAGGCAGTACATGCAGAAATGATAAAAACAAAAGTTGACGCGCTGAGGTTAGAACATAGTTTTATTTAGATAATTTAATATATGAACAAATGTAGTCTCCACCTCCAGCTGGTGCCGGTTTCCTGAAACACAAAATAAACATTGCATTAAAACAGTTTACATTCTCCATTTTATACGGGATAAAATAATTTTCTACAGTGTGATTAGGTGTGCTGTTGCGCAATTAGGAATAAATGTGGGTGAAAAAAATAGAAAATCAGATCTGAACGGGAATGCCCCAGTACAGTTTTTTGACTAAACAAATAAAATATTTGCGGACACTTCGAAACAAATTGATTAGCGCCGAATGAACCTTTACGGTTTCAGGGATTGATCGAGAAAACTTGTGAAATTCTATCTCAATAATTTTAGGTTATAAAACTTAAACAAACGGGAAGTTTGGAAATCGCAGTGGGACCTCCCGTTAGCATAGCATACGCTGTCCGACAGCTGACATTTTATAGCTTTGTAACGGTAGACAGTTCACATCGGATTCGCTTAACGTAGCATACAGAGTGGCGTGTCAGACTCTAAATAATCCAAATTTAGTTTGTATAGACGAACAGAGCAGCTAACAGCAAAGCTAACAAGTCAGGAGGGCCGACGTGGTTCACGAGGCGTCGTCCGCAAACTTTGTGTGTAGGCCGTCAGGATGTAGAACCGAACGTATCATACTTGTATTTTCTCATATACACTGTTAAAAGTCATACTCTCCATTAGTTATCATAACGTTTTTCTATAAGTTACTTCCAATTAACATAATGAGTTATGTAATTTCAACTTAATTTCATGCGTTATTGGCATTTCAACTCAAGGTTGTGAGTCACGTCTGTGAAACATAAATTTAAATGTGCGAACTTAATTTGAAAATCTGAGTTTTAAAATAGTAACCGGATCTTATAAAAACTGATCACCACTAGCAATATTAATGCGAGATAAAAAATAGTGCCGGAAATTCGCTCTTTATCTGAATTGGGACTAAATATGATGTAATATTTAGTCAGACTTTATAAAGTTCTCCATCCCAGTTAGAATTGCATATTAAATGAAGAAGAGGACCACCTGACCAGATTAAGGAGTCGAAAGCAAAGTCGCGGATGAATACCATTTTTTCCAAGACCTGGATCCGGCGCAAGGTCGTTCAAATTCGGCGCGCGGGGAATATGTTGGAATAATAGAAACAAGGTAAGCTGCATTTGTTGTTAAAATATGTTATTAAGAGATAAAAGTTCGTGTCTCTGTTACATGTTTAAACACAGGACAAAAGCTTGCTAACTGTCGAGGGCAGGAGTTAATTAAAGCAGATGCTTTCGGTTGCGCTTATAGAACTTTTCTTAAGAGAAAATACAAGCAGCTACCATGATTTTTGTATTGTACACCCTCAGAAGCACATATGTGGCGCTTGGTCAAAGTTTTGCTTCGACGTGCTGACTGCAGATGAGTTTGCAGCTTCGGGAAAAGGCTGTGCGTCAGGGATTAGTCATGTCCCTTGTCAGGAATTAGTCGTGTCCCCCTGCGTACCGTTTTTTTTCCCCCACTTGTCCCTTGTCAGGAATTAGTCGTGTCCGCCTGCGTACCGTTTTGTTTTTCACTTATTAAATGTCGTGTACCTTGTCAGGAATTAGTCGTGTCCCCCTGCGTACCGTTTCGGTTATTTTTTCACTTATTAAACGTTATTAACGGGAAAATATGCGCCACGGAAATAAAATTCCTAGGCGAGTTTCAGCACGGCGCTATTATCTTGTAGCACGTGTAGCATTAGCAGCCCTAGCTTCTCGCTGTGGTCTCGTGTTTGTTAACGTTATGGCTTCCTTGTTAAAAGACGAAGGCAAATTCAAAGTTGTGTGTGTGGACGTTTTTTCACGGAGATTAGGTCTGCCGCAGACAACACGTAACTTGTTAACGTCTAACGTGTTAACGGACTTGAAACGACGTCATCCAAACGTGAACATTTTCTAGAAGCAAGAAAAGCAGCTTGCAAACACCGCTAAAACTAGCAGCATTTAAACAACCTTTAACAGGTAAATCAGATCGGTCCAGATCAATAACACAAACTGTATGATCTAAAAAAGCTCAGTCTGGTCCTCTGGACATTCAAAAAAATAAAACAAAGCAAAAAATATGTAGAAACGTTTCGTCTGAGCTTTTTTAGATTTTTCTACCTGGATTATTGAGCATGCATCAGGGTACAAACTGTATGAGTTTTTAAAGCTCTGGATTCACAAAAACATGTCTGTATGTTGTTGATCTGCAGGCTTTAAAGTACCTGAACCTCGCTACGACATCCCCATCATGTCAAGACTTCAGCCAAAAAGTTCATCACTTTATGAAAAAGCTAAAACTGATATTGTCAACAAGTCCTGGACCAGATTAAAGCTCTGCCCTGATGATGATGACCGAGAGATTCAACCACCTCAACCGGTCAAAAAGAGGTATTGTTCTTTTATTATTATCTAATTTATCTTTTTTGTTTGTGGATTTGTGTGTTTGTGGATTTAGAAAAAGCATATGACAGGGTGCAAAGAGAGGACGACCAGCAGGACATGTATGAGGACAGCAGGACATGTATGAGGACAGCAGGACATGTATGAGGACAGCAGGACATGTATGAGGGCAGCAGGACATGTATGAGGGCAGCAGGACATGTATGAGGGCAGCAGGACATGTATGAGGGCAGCAGGACATGTATGAGGACAGCAGGACATGTATGAGGGCAGCAGGACATGTATGAGGACAGCAGGACATGTATGAGGACAGCAGGACATGTATGAGGGCAGCAGGACATGTATGAGGGCAGCAGGACATGTATGAGGGCAGCAGGACATGTATGAGGGCAGCAGGACATGTATGAGGGCAGCAGGACATGTATGAGGACAGCAGGACATGTATGAGGACAGCAGGACATGTATGAGGACAGCAGGACATGTATGAGGACAGCAGGACATGTATGAGGGCAGCAGGACATGTATGAGGGCAGCAGGACATGTATGAGGGCAGCAGGACATGTATGAGGACAGCAGGACATGTATGAGGACAGCAGGACATGTATGAGGACAGCAGGACATGTATGAGGACAGCAGGACATGTATGAGGACAGCAGGACATGTATGAGGACAGCAGGACATGTATGAGGACAGCAGGACATGTATGAGGACAGCAGGACATGTATGAGGACAGCAGGACATGTATGA
>JBBPBX010002439.1:0-18891 GCA_038048925.1 Garcialebias charrua
TTATATCTCAGTGATACATCATCCGATCTGAACCAGATTTATTGTGCATCATCAGTAAGCCCTTGTGGACACATTGATATGGTGGGCTAACATTTAACTCAAGTGCGCCCCCTACATTATTTCTATAGTTATATCTCAGTGATACATCATCCGATCTGAACCAGATTTATTGTGCATCATCAATGAGCCCTTGTAGACACATTGATTTTGTGGTTTGACATATAACTCCATAGCGCCCCCTAGATTATTCAAACTGTTATATCTCAGTGAGACATCATCCGATCTGAACCAGATTTATTGTGCGTGTGCACCCCTGGTGCGGAGTAGACACGAGAGACTTCGAAATGGCGACCGAGCGGACGAGCTGGAGCTCGCGCGGTCGCCTCAATAAGGTCCGAGCGGCGCTAAGCTGCGAGGGCCTCAATGCTGCTTGCAGCTTTAATTATTATTATTTTTTTTATTTTTATTCTAGTCCCTCTTTAAGTGGCCTTTTGGGGGCTTTATCATATACGAAAACTCACCAAATTTTGCGGACTCGTCAGGACTGGTGAAAAATTACGTATTTTGGGGGCGTGGCAAAAATCGCCACAGAAACGGCTCAAGAGCGCCCCCTAGAAATTTTCAAAATACCCTCCGCATTGACCTTAGTTTGACGTAGAATCATGAAATTTGGTACACTTGTCCAACTCACCAAGATGCACAGAAAACCCTCTGGCACCAATGTTGTACAATAAATGGTAAGGCGGCCATTTTGGAACGATGACCAAATTTTCACCCCTTTTTGGCCGTTTACAGCCTCCGCATTTGAACGAACTCCTCCTATGAATTTCGCTCGATTTGGTTCAAACTTGGCCAGTTTCTTCATAAGGCACGGGGGAACAAACGATATCAAAATTGTGCGTTTTCATGAATGCTGAAGGGGCGGGGCCAGACGTCAAAGTTGGACATCTCGCCATGAAAAACGAAACGCTTACAGCTCTTACACGAAAAGAGTCTAATACATCAAACCTTCAGTTATTGACCCACATCCGGTCCCCTGCAAAACTGTATGGTCAAATCATGACATCACTTAAGCCACGCCCCCTGACAACAGGAAGTGTAAAGTTTTACTTTGAAAGGTGCATATCGGACCCGTGTTACCTAATCAGCGTGACATTGTGTCCAGTGACTAAAGACATGTTGGTGTAACAAGCTTTCCAGCACTGTTCGTTTTGGGTGGAGCAAGTGGGCGTGGCGACATGGCGAAGTAAGACGTAACGCCATAACCATAGGTTTGGATCTAAAATCCGCACCAATGTTGTACAATAAATGGGAAGGCGGCCATTTTGAAACGATGACCAAATTTTCACCCCTTTTTGGACGTTTACAGCCTCTGCATTTGAACGAACTCCTCCTATGAATTTCGCTCGATTTGGTTCAAACTTGGCCAGTTTCTTCATAAGGCACGGGGGAACAAACGACATCAAAATTGTGCGTTTTCATGAATGCTGAAGGGGCGGGGCCAGACGTCAAATTTGGACATCTCGCCATGAAAAACGAAACGCTTACAGCTCTTACACGAAAAGAGTCTAATACATCAAACCTTCAGTTATTGACCCACATCCGGTCCCCTGCAAAACTGTATGGTCAAATCATGACATCACTTAAGCCACGCCCCCTGACAACAGGAAGTGTAAAGTTTTACTTTGAAAGGTCCATATCGGACCCGTGTTACCTAATCAGCGTGACATTGTGTCCAGTGACTAAAGACATGTTGGTGTAACAAGCTTTCCAGCACTGTTCGTTTTGGGTGGAGCAAGTGGGCGTGGCGACATGGCGAAGTAAGACGTAACGCCATCACCATACGTTTGGATCTAAAATCCACAGATTTGATCCGAGGAGTACCAAAATCAGTATGATCGATCATTGCCCACCCCTTGAACAGGTGTTTATGCTAATTAGCAAATACCCTCCATAGCGCCCCCTAGATTATTCAAACTGTTGTATCTCAGTGATACATCATCCGATCTGAACCAGATTTATTGTGCATCATCAGTGAGCCCTTGTGGACACATTGATATAGTGGGCTAACATTTGACTCAAGTGCGCCCCCTACATTATTTCTATAGTTATATCTCAGTGATACATCATCCGATCTGAACCAGATTTATTGTGCATCATCAGTGAGCCCTTGTGGACACATTGATATGGTGGGCTAACATTTGACTCAAGTGCGCCCCCTACATTATTTCTATAGTTATATCTCAGTGATACATCATCCGATCTGAACCAGATTTATTGTGCATCATCAGTGAGCCCTTGTGGACACATTGATATGGTGGGCTAACATTTGACTCAAGTGCGCCCCCTACATTATTTCTATAGTTATATCTCAGTGATACATCATCCGATCTGAACCAGATTTATTGTGCATCATCAGTGAGCCCTTGTGGACACATTGATATTGTGGTTTAACATTTGACTCAAGTGCGCCCCCTACATTATTTCTATGGTTATATCTCAGTGATACATCATCCGATCTGAATCAGTGAACACTTCGACACACATTGATAATAGTATGTAAATTTTTACTCCATAGCGCCCCCTATATTATTACTACAGTTATATCTTAGTGATACATTATCCGATCTGCACGAGATTTAGTGTGGTTCATCAGTGAGCACTTCTACACACATTGATAATGTTGTGTAAATTTTTACTCCACAGCGCCCCCTATATTATTACTACAGTTATATCTCAGTGATACATTATCCGATCTGTACAAGATTTATTGTGCATCAACAGTGAGCCCTTGTGGACACATTGATATGGTGGGCTAACATTTGACTCAAGTGCGCATGCTAGTTAGCTTAGCATTAGCATCACCCGTTAGCATGTGAGATAACACCAGAAACTTGTTCAGCGTGGTCTGTTGAGTCATCTGTGTAAGTTTGGTTGAAAAATAAGGTGTTAGCCTAGCATGCTAGTTAGCTTAGCATTAGCATTACCCGTTAGCATGTGAGATAACACCAGAAACTTGTTCAACGTGGTCTGTTGAGTCACCTGTGTAAGTTTGGTTGGAAAATAAGGTGTTAGCTTAGCATGCTAGTTAGCTTAGCATTAGCATCACCCGTTAGCATGTGAGATAACACCAGAAACTTGTTCAGCGTGGTCTGTTGAGTCATCTGTGTAAGTTTGAATGGAAAATAAGGTGTTAGCCTAGCATGCTAGTTAGCTTAGCATTAGCATCACCCGTTAGCATGTGAGATAACACCAGAAACTTGTTCAGCGTGGTCTGTTGAGTCACCTGTGTAAGTTTGGTTGGAAAATAAGGTGTTAGCCTAGCATGCTAGTTAGCTTAGCATTAGCATTACCCGTTAGCATGTGAGATAACACCAGAAACTTGTTCAGCGTGGTCTGTTGAGTCACCTGTGTAAGTTTGGTTGGAAAATAAGGTGTTAGCCTAGCATGCTAGTTAGCTTAGCATTAGCATTACACGTTAGCATGTGAGATAACACCAGAAACTTGTTCAGCGTGGTCTGTTGAGTCACCTGTGTAAGTTTGGTTGGAAAATAAGGTGTTAGCCTAGCATGCTAGTTAGCTTAGCATTAGCATCACCCGTTAGCATGTGAGATAACACCAGAAACTTGTTCAGCGTGGTATATCTCAGAGATACATTATCCGATCTGCACGAGATTTATTGTACTTCATCAGTGAGCACGTCTACACACATTGATATTGTGGATTAACATATGACTCTAGAGCGCCCCTAGATTATTCAAACTGTTAGATCTCAGTGATACATCATTCGATCTGTACCAGATTTATTCTGCGTCATCAGGGAGCAGTTCTAAACGCATTGATATTGTTGTGTAAATTTTGACTTCAGTGCACCACCTACATAATTCAAACTGTTATATGTCAATAAGGATGAAGGGAAAAAATTGTTTTTTTAAATCTAGATTCTTTGTCTTGGCGATTCAGAATCAATTCTAAATGCTCCAAAATTGATTTTAAAACATGTTTAATTTTCCCCTGATACATGCTCAATAATCCAGGTAGAAAACTCTAAAAAAGCTAAGTCTGATATTCAGCTCAGTCTTAGCACCCTCTCAAAGTGGATCAACCAGTTTGCTGGTGACTGCTGAAACCAGTTGCTCACATGATGGATGACCATCATCTTAACAATGGATCGTTAGCACCCATTGTAAAAACAACCCAAAGGGTTGTTTGCTATTCACAAAGGGCTGATCACTTCTACACACTTTGATACTATGGTTTAACAGATGACTCCAGTGTGCCCCATACATTATTTTTCCAACTGTTACATCTCATTGCTAGATCATGTGATCTGTTCCACGTTTACTGTGTATCATCTGTCAGCACTTCTAAACACGTATATATTGTTGTTGTTCGCTAATTGTTCTTGGCAAACTGGTGCTGGATGGGCAGGAGAGAGTTCGAGGTGGCGACCGACCGGACCAGCTGGAGCTCACGAGGTCGCCCCAATAAGGCCGGAGCTGCGCTAAGCTGCGAGGGCCTCAATGCTGCTTGCAGCTTTAATTATTATTATTATTATTATAATAAAAAGATTAATCTCAAGAAGAGGTTTGTGTAAAGTGATCTACTCAGATAACGCCATGACATTCAAGAGAGCTGAACAAGCTTTAAAGAAGCTATGGGAGAGCATTAAAGATCCACAGCTGCAAACCCTTTTTTCCGACAAGGGCATCACTTGGAGGTTCATTGCTGAACGAGCAGCCTGGTGGGGTTGATTTCGGGAGAGACTCGTCAGGTCAGTAAAGACAATCTTACGAAAGGTACTCGGCAGAGCAAAACTAAGTTTCGAAGAAATGTGGACAACTCTTACTGAAGCAGAAGCTATAATAAATTCCAGACCTTTAACTTACGTGCACAATGATGTGGATGAACCGCAGCCTCTGACACCTGCACATTTTTTAGTGGGCCAAAAAACTGACTAGTTTGCTTCCAAGAGTTTTCTCAGCTGATAATAAACATCCGACAGCAGTCAAGGAAGAGATGACCCGGAGATGGCGCTACAGGCAAAGACTCATCACCAACTGATGAGTCTTCACTACAGGCAAAGACTCATCACCAACTGATGAGTCTACCAAAGCTAAGTAGATACGGTCTGAGAGGTCATGCACTTCAGTGGGTATGTAGCTACTTGAATAATAGGAAACAGTTTGTAGAAATTGAATTGATAAAGCTTTTCGGATGAGAAAAGAAAAATATTCTGTTACAAATAAAGTCCAGTTGATCTTGAATTGAACGCCTTTTTGATTTATCATGTCCTGGACGACTGAGAATCTTCACCAGCAGTTTGTAGAAATGGTGTAAGATCTACATTTGATAATATTACATGTGGAGTCCCTCAAGGTTCCGTACTAGACCTAAGTTGTTTACTTTATATGTGAATGACTTGGTTAATGTATCAGAACTTTTTGGATGTATTTTATTTGGTGATGATACTGTACAACATTTTTTTATTCAGGAAAAGATATAAAAACAATGTTGAACATAATACAGACAGAATTTGAAAGAATACAACATTGGTTTCAACAAAACAAACTGTCATTGAATTTAGAGAAAACAAATTACATGATATTCAGTAATATGGAGACTGATGGTGATATTTCACTTAAAGTAAATGGTATTGAGATCAGTAAAGTCAGTGAGGTGAAATATTTCAGTGTCATCATTGATGACAAGCTGTCATGGAGAACTCACATTAATTACCAGCAACAACAATCTCACTCTTAACGTGGAGAAGACAAAGGAGATTGTCGTGGACTTCAGGAAGAGGGATGCACAACATTTGCCCCTCTGACCATCAACAGCACCGCAGTGGAGAGAGTGGACAGCACCAAGTTCCTGGGAGTGCACGTCTCAAAGGACCTGTCCTGGAGCAGGAACACTGCAGCACTGGCCAAGAAGGCTCACCAGCGCCTCTACTTTCTCCGCAAGCTGAAAAGGGCTGGAGCTTCAACCCCCATCATGTGCACCTTCTACAGGGGTGCCATAGAAAGTGTCCTGACCAGCTGCATCACGGTGTGGTTTGGTGCATGCACTGCATCATGCCGCAAGAGCCTCCAGCGCATCGTGAAAGCAGCTGAGAAGATCGTCGGCACCTCCTTGCCCTCACTGCAGGACTTACACAGCAAACGCCTCACTCGGAAAGCCCACTGCATGGCAGGTGATCCCACACACCCACTACACAGCCGCTTTAGACTGCTGCCATCAGGGAGGAGACTGAGGAGTCTCCAGGCTCGAACCAGCAGACTGAGAGACAGCTCTGTTCATCAGGCAGTCAGAATGCTAAACACTCTGCCTGCTCTGCCTCCCCTCCCATTTGAACTGCCTTAACACAAAAAACTTTCTCACACATTACCACTCAACACAAAGTTTTTAACACTGGACTCTGTGTCATCAAACGGGTTATTCACTAAACTCTCGGTCATGTACTCATTCAGTTTGCACTACTTCTCATATTTGCACTAATGTTTGTATTACATTACTGCCTATAGTCATACTACTGTTTACATTCACTGTTTACATTTATTAATACGGTTTACATTTATTACTACTGTTTACATTTACTACTACTGCTTTACATTTATTACTACTGTTTACATTTACACTACTTTTATCTATACTACTGCAGATACATATATAGCATTCTCTGACTAGCCTTATCTAAGGATGCCAAATGTGCCTTATGTGCCTTACTGCATATGCCACTTTGCCTCTATACCAACATCAACTGCCTCATACATATACTGTGTACATTAACTTATATGCTGCTGTGCCACTCTTTGCAAATGTAAATGGTAAATGGAGCTTATTTATATAGCGCCTTCCAGCCCCCTCTGAGGAGCCCCAAAGCGCTTTACAATGCGAGCCATCTACCCATTCATACACACATTAATACACCGTTAGTGGTAGCCTGCCTTGTAGGGCGCTATCCAGACCTACCGGGAGCAACTCGGGGTTAAGTGTCTTGCCCAGGGACACAACGACACATGGTGGGCGGATGTGGGACTCGAACTCCGATGCTAGAACCTTCAGTTTATTTTATAGATATACTTTTTATACTACTATGTAAAAACTCAGGACAGTATTACACTTTTATTGTTTCATTTTATGCTTATGTTCATTGGGTGTTTGGTGTTTCAGGGGTGTTTGGTGTTTCAGTGTTGGTGTAAATTTTCATACTTTTATACTATTGTGAAAAACTCAGGACAGTGTTACACTTTTACTATTTTATGCTTATGTTTATTAAATGTTTTAGTGTTTAGTGTTTAGATGGGTATTGTTGCACCGAGGGACTGAGAGAAACGCAATTTCGGTCCTGTGTATGTCCTGTACATATTGCAGTTCTGACAATAAAGTTGATTTTGACTTTGACTTTTGACTTTACTTACGAACAAAAATCTCAAAATCTATTGGAATACTATATACAATACAATACAATACAACTTTATTTATAAAGCACTTTAAAACAACACCGTTGGCCAAAGTGCTGTACACTAACACAGACAAGCATACAACTATAAACTCAACAAATACCATAAAAGTGATGAATTACCAGATCAAACAGCAAACAGTAAAAACTATAAAAGAAAAACTTAAAGGACAACACCCACCGTGACAGTAACAATTCACCATATTGGAGAATTACTGTAGTATTTTATGAATTTTATTTTCATTTTTGCATTTGGGCCAGGCGAGGGTTAAAAAAAAAAAAAAAAAACAACCCACTCCCGAATGAATCCGGAAACCTGGCCGAAAAGTCCCGAAGGGTCATGCCTTTTGTTACATGATCTCCACCCAGAAGGCAGAAGGTAGGAGTGAGTTTCCATGGAGGTTTATGAGAGAGAGTGCGTTAAAAGTGCATATTTCCTGCATATTTCCTTGTGCATTTGTGTGTGGACCAGCGCTCTGATTTTATTTATTATTTATTTTATAACACCGCTGCGGACCTGTTGCTGCTCTCATTCATTCTGGAGCGAGCCGCGCGTGTCTCTGGCTCCTCGTTCCTCGTTCCTTTGAAGTTCCTCGTGCCGGTGTAATTTGCTCCCTCGAGTGTATGTATTTGCTCTCGTCAGCCTTGTTGCGGGAAGCAGTGAAGCACGCGCGCGGGCAGAGCTCAGCTGCGAGGCTGGGTGCCTTTCTGATCACGGGTGGGGGAGAGAATAAAAAGTCAATGCGGAAATGAATGAATTTGTCGCGATCAAACGAATAAAACTAGTATGTCTAAGTGGATGCTCGCTCAGAATATGAGTGAGCGACAGCAGGATTAATTAACACAGGCAGCTTTAGGAGTATTTAAAAATGCTTCCTTTT
Source organism: Garcialebias charrua (assembly GCA_038048925.1). NCBI lineage: Eukaryota > Metazoa > Chordata > Actinopteri > Cyprinodontiformes > Rivulidae > Garcialebias > Garcialebias charrua. The sequence continues at coordinate 8,347 of JBBPBX010002439.1, forward strand.
TCTTTCCCTCGCTCGCCTGTAACTCCAAGGCGTCACTTTAGTGACGTGAATGCCCAAGTGAATGCCCATATATGGAGAGGGGCAGATTTTCCCGGAGCTGCATGCTAAAATCTGCTATAAATCATGAAATAACACATTTAGTGTTATTTCTCCACAATATAAGTAAACGCTCCTGTATTATTTTTAAATAAACTAATAAATATTAATGGCGATGCAATTGGAAAACATGGTGGGTGTTGGGCTTTAAAAAACATAAAACCAACATTTCAAGCTGTGGTAAAAGCCAAAGAGAAAAAATGTGTCTTCAGAGCAGATTTGAAAACAGGAAGTGAGTCAGTTTGTCTGACACGCAGAGGTAGCTCGTTCCACAGTTTAGGGGCAGCGACTGAGAACGCTCGGTCACCTCTCAGCCTCCTGTTGGACTTTGGGACGACCAGCAGCAGCTGATCTGCTGACCTCAGAGAGCGTGAGGGAATGTACAGCTGGAGAAGGTCGGACAGATACTGTGGGGCGAGACCATGAAGACATTTGAATACAAACAAAAGAACCTTAAAATTAATCCGGAAACAAACTGGGAGCCAGTGTAGTGATTTTAAGACAGGGGTGATGTGTTCACATTTCCTGGTACCAGTTAAAAGGCGAGCAGCAGAATTCTGAACCAGTTGAAGTCGGGTCAGTAATGACTGGCTCAGACCAACGTAAAGTGAGTTGCAATAGTCCAGACGAGTTGTAATAAAAGCATGGATTAAAATCTCAAAATGACGTTGTGACAGAAATGGTTTCACCTTGGCCAGTTGTCGCAGGTGATAAAAGCTGGACTTGACCACAGATTTAATCTGAGCATCCAGCTTAAAATCACTGTCCAGCCTTACACCCAGGTTAGTTGCTATCTCAGTCAGATGTTGTGTTAAAGGACCCAGATCAGCATGAACAGTGGAACCCACACTGGGCTTAAATAACAGGACCTCAGTCTTTTTCTCGTTAAAATGTAAAAAGTTGTGCGACATCCATGCTCTGATTTCAGCCATACAATCCAGAAGTTGGTTCAGGGAGTTTGTTTACCTTGTTTCAATGGAACATAAATTTGGCTGTCATCGGCGTAAAAATGAAAAGAAATACCATGTTTCCGGAGAATATGTCCCAGAGGTAGTAAATATAGGGAAAACAGAAGGGGGCCAAGTATAGACCCCTGAGGTACTCCACATGTGAGGTGTTACAGAGGACTCCACAGAACCCAGACGCACACAAAAGCTTCTCTCTGTTAAATAGGATCTAAACCACTGTAGAGCAGGACCCTGAATGCCCACCCAGTTCTCCAGGCGAGACAGGAGGATGTGATGGTCCACTGTGTCGAAGGCAGCAGTTAAAGTGAAGGAGTTATTTAATGACAAAGCCCTGTTTTTGTTCTATAATACATTAATTCTTCCTCATTTGATTTACTGTACTGTATTGAAGTTTGGAGTAAAGCTTGTAAGACAATCACAAATCCGGTCTTTATTTTACAAAAAAGAGCTATAAGAATTATCACTAGAAAAGATTACACCCATCCATCACATATATTGTTTTGTAAATTGAAAATTTTGAAATTCTATGAATTGGTTGATTATCACATTTTAATATTTATGTATAAGGCCCACAAAAACATATTACCTTCTAACATTCAAATTAACTTTGTTAAAAGAGAGAGTTATTATTTTTTAAAGGGAATAGAACTGTTTCTGAAGCCACAGTTTTGAACCTGTTTGAAAGAGAGATGTACTTCAATCCAGGGTATAAGTTTATGGAATGGTTTAGAAGATGACTTTAAAAAAATCAGATCTCTGTGTATATTTAAGAGAAGGGTTAAAACTAGTTTTTTGAAAATATATGATCGTGTATAATTAATTTAAAGAAACTGCTGTTTGAGCTGACATATTTTTTTAGTATTGCTTTTATTTTATATTATATTTTGTTTTAAATATTTTGAGGAAAAAAAGGAGCAGACATTATAAGATTTATTCTTCTTCTGCTTCTTTTTATTTTGATTTGTGTATTAATTGTGTTTTTTATTGTAAACATTTTTTTTGTATTTTAAAATGAATGAATGAATACAGGAAATGAAATGAAAATGAAACTTCTGGAATCGATGGAGGAAGGAATACTTGTTGGACTTAAAATCAGCGCATCGGTGTGACTCACCAATGCCGTCCAAACTTCAGGTGGGGGATGTAGTGGTCATTGGAGAGGACAAGATTCCGAGGCAGAGTTGGAAGCTGGGAAGAATTCAAGAACTGTTTCCAGGACGTGACGGACTGGTGAGATCGTGCGCTGTACGTACGACAGCCGGAACTGTTTGGCGGCGACCAATCCAGCTGCTATATCCTTTGGAAATTTAGATAAACTGTTGTTTATCGGTGGGGAGGATGTTGAGAATTTGTTTGGGACTTGTTATTTAGGATATTATAATTTAATATCAGTAACTATATTGATGTTGAGAATTTGTTTGGGACTTGTTATTTAGGATATTATAATTTAATATCAGTAACTATATTTTGTTGCTGTTCGCTACATTGATTTGGTTGACGTTTGTAGTTGGTATCAGGCTGAAAGTGGACTACGTATCCCATGATGCTTTGTAACGGTTGAGCGAGAGCTAACGGGTGAGTCCACCTCCTTTGTTTTCAGCTTGCCTTGTTGTTGTTGCATTAGCAACAACGTTATAAGTTTTCTGAGGATTTGGTCGACCCTTGGTTATGTATTTGTACGTATGATTCGTTCATCACCTTTGTTTCACTAAAGTTCATCTGAAAATTCCGCCCGACTCTTTTCTTCGTCATTCGAAGTCAGTCAAAAATATTCAAGACAGACAATAGAAGTGGTGAAAAATGACACATAGGGTTTGGAGACAAAAAAAAAATCCTAACATATTTTTTATTTCTACACACAGATCAAACATATGATAATGAAAAAAAGTCTTGCACAAAAGTCCATAATGACGCCGACATTACGCAGAAGGGGGGAGGAGAGGGGAGACTCAAAGCAAAAGTTCTGAATGATGACAAAATGTTTATTCAGCTGGACTCCACTGACGTCCATGGAATAGCAGATTTGGGAGGGCGAGAGCGTCAAGTTTACAAAACATCACAGGCATTTTGAGATAAGATGATAAGATTGTTTTGGGAACAGGCAGAACTTTAATGGCATCTACCTTCAGTCTGTGTCAGTCCACTCGCTTCAGAAATGTCCAAATTAAAAATGACCATACCAATGGAACCTACCTCAGAAAATCCCCAAGATCTAATCCATTCAGCCAAAAGTCTGGTTTCTCAAGACATGAACCAAACCATCATGTAAGGCAGGCAGCCTGACCAGGTCCAGATTAGCTACCTTCTTACTTTTGTGTTGATAGACCAGGAACCAGTCGAATCCAAAAAGCAGGAACCAGTTATCATAAATCAAATTAAATATGTGTCCTTAACCAGAAAGTTTATTCTCAATAGTCCAGGTATCAAATCCGCTCATTCTCAATCAGTTCATCTGGACAGTTTCTTTTTAGTAGAAAAAGAATAGTAGTATGTGTCCTTAAGATCCACAGATGACAGCAGAGATAGACACATCATCAAGTCTTCCAAGTCGATGAGATATCCAGCTAAGTGCATGCCAACAGTTGTTATCAGTTGTGTTGAGGGGACCAACTGACCAAATTGAAGTCCACAGTTATGATTTGGAAGATTTTGTAGAAGAGAGGCTCTCAGACAGTTTCACAGACAAGACAAAGCTAAAGCAAAGCGGAGACCGAGAGGAGACGTCCGCCCTTGAGGGAGAGCAAGTGTTGAAATGGATGGATAGCCTTACATGCTACAAGGAGATCCTGGATTATGGCAACACGGTGGCACAACTGGTAAGGCTGCTGCCTCTCAGCGAGCAGGTCCCCGGTTCAAATCTCGGTCCGGGGGCCTTTCTGGGTGGAGTTTGCATGTTCTCTCCGTGCATGCATGGGTTTTCTCCGGGTACTCCGGTTTCCTCCCATGTCCAAAAACATGCATGTAAGGCTGATTGGTAACTCTAAATTGACACTGAGTGTGAGTGAGACAGGTTCCTCTTGTAAATAAGTCCCCGTGGCTCAACGAGGCTAGCCTGTATAAATAAAGGATGAATGAATGGAGGACAAGAAGAAGGAGACTGTACAGAGCAGCATGCAGCAGTACTTTAAGACGGTACAGAGGACTGCAACAGATGCTGTGCCGTCTACCTCTGCTGCTGCTGGTTCAACATTGCCTCCTCCTGGATCTCCTTCAGCAGCAGAAGAACTGCAATCTTGGGTGTCTTGCTCAGAGACACCATGACATGTAGGACAGCTGATGGCAGCTAGAGAGGACGCTGTGGAGACGCAGCTGGAGAGGACGCTGGCATGATGTGATGTCGCCGCTTCTCCACGCTAAATAGTTATTTACTGTTGCTATTTTTTTTTGTGGACATTTTTTGGACATTTATCTGGACTTATATTGCTCAGTGTTTTTTTTAACAAGGACTTTACGGACAGCTTAGCTAGCACTTCCTAACCGGAATTTGGGCTGTCTACCTCCTGTCAAACTCCAGCACGAACTTGCTTCAAGAACTACATAGCTGCAATTATTGTTTCGCTCACCTACTGCCGGTCAACCTCCTGTGTCATCTGGACTGTCCTGGATTTTCTCCTGTGCTCCCCTTCATATGCTCAACCAAGTTACATCTCACTGCTTCTTGGTTATTTCTCTCGGAGCTGTGGATCTGCTGTTAGCGGCTAGCTAGCTCTGTGTTAGCTTTCCCCGGCTTGGCGGGTGCGATGTTGACATATTCCGCTTCACAGCTGCTTGAACTTAACAACTGCTCCATTCCTCCTTCTGTTTCCACCATCAAACAACTGGGACTTCTGCGTAGACCTCGTTATATCCACAGAAGCTCTCGGAAGATATCTATCTACTCTGGGCAGGCTGGTTCTGGCTCTCTTCCATGTGTCTGGTCCAGGAGACGTGTCGCACCTCGACAACGTCATCAGAACGCTGCGTCTGTAGTCCCTTGTAGTCCATAGCGCACGAAGTGGCAAGGAAAACGTGGAGTGGACTTCAGTCTGGTGAAACCGGTTCATAAGGCTTCTACACCAACTGGTATTAAATTAGAACTTTTCAATGTGCAGTCACTATCCTACAAATCATGTCTAATTCACGATCACATTCTGAAGAAGAACTTGGACCTCATGTGTCTTTCAGAAACTTGGCATCAACCAGATGTGTACAGTTCTCTAAATGAGGCCTGTCACTCTGGATACAGTTATCTTCAGAGAGCCCCCAGCACTGGCGGTCTGGCTGTAATTTTATTTTATTTTTTTTCCATTTATAAATGGCCTCCCTTCTCACCTTATAGCCATCCTCTCACTCCAATATGTATTTTTTTTAATAGAGAGAAAGAAAGAAAAGAGAAAGTAAGACAACAAAACAACAATTATACACAAAAAGAACACAAGGCAAACACATCCAACCTCCGTCCACAATCCTGTAAAGCATATGACAGAACATAGCAACGAAACATACATGCATAAAGACTGATAATTTTCATGACCTTGCAGTAGATTTCTATAAATACACATACCCATACCTACAAATATATATACAGTATACATACATATACATTTATATTCATTCATATACCCATCTACATATCTGCATACAGGTAGTCCCCGATTTACGAGCGCTCTGACCTACGAGGTTCCGGACTTACGAGCTGGCGAATTTTTGGAAAAAACGCAAAAAATACAGAGTTTTTGTGTTTTTTCACCACAGTTCGTTAGCTAAACATGTGGACACACGTTTCCGATCATTTTTATGCACTCGTAAGCAGTTTTTCGATGAAAAACGAGTGTTTGTAGTCGCGCTAGCAAAACCGTTCCAACTTACGAGCGAAATTCCGGACTTACGAGACACGTGGCGGCCGTTCCAAGTTACGAATTTTCGCTTTACGAGCGCCTCGGAGGAACGGAACTCGCTCGTAAGTCGGGGACTACCTGTATATCTACATATACATCCCTGCATCCATTTGTGTGTGGTTGTGAGCATGCATAAGTGAATAAGGTTCCTCCAATAGAACATTTAGTAGCGACTGTGAAGCATCAGAGATCAGTCCCCCCAAAGTCGGAGACAGACGAAAGGGCGATCAAAGCCCAAGACCCCAGGAAGGACTCCGAGCCCAGAGTACCCAGGACCACCCGAACAGGACGAGCCACTCGTCCACTCCCCAGATCCGACCAAGGGGAAGAACCGGACGAACCCCACCAGCAATCACACACAATGACCCCCCGGGGTCAAACGCGACAAATTCACAGGCCCCCGCCGGAGCCCGCTGCACCGACGTAGCCCCAGGGCCGGTCACCGAGGCCCGGGCACCGGGGACGCCCACCCCTCAGGCCCAGACCCAACCGGACCAGAGGACACGAGCCCCACCAGGCAGCCACCAGACCGAGCCGACAAACGCCCAAGCGCCCAACCCCAGAGAGTGAGGGCCCCAAGCACGCCCGCAGGCAAAGGAACACCCACCAGGGGGCCACGTGGCAGGAGCGCGACACTAAGTAGCCTCAGAAGTATCAGAGAGGGGGCAGTCCAAGTCCTAGCCTGACACTTAAACATTCATACACAGACACACTCATTCAGACCCACCCTCATCCTCACCCTCAGTCACAGAAAGACAAACAATAACGACACGTTCCATTCATAATCCCGATGCACACTCTATACCCCCTAGGTCCAAGACATGTACCTGCTCCCTACATGGGGCAGCCCACATCCAAACCCAGGAGGTAGGCCCATTCATTCTGGGGTGGAGAGTAGCAGACATCCAAGATCCGGCCCACCCCGCGCCCTGCCGACAGGACAGGACAGGACACCCGAGTCCAAGCAGCCCCAGGGGGAGCGCACTGCCAGCCCCGCCCACGGCAAACCCGCAGGCCCCGAACCCCCCCACACCCCAGCACAACCCCTGACGGCCCACCCCCAGAATGTCCGCCAGGCAACCAGGGGGGTAAGAGAAAAATAAATAAATAATATATATATATATATATATATATATATATATATATATATATATATATATATATAATATATATATATATATTAGGGGTGTTGATAGATTAAAAAAATTTAACTAATTAATCGCAAATCAGTTTTAAAATTAATCGCGATTAATCACGATTAAACACTTTAAGGCAACTTTTAATAAAGATGGATTCATTCATCAGTTAAGTCATAACATTTATTGTTTTTACTTTCACACAGTGTTTAAAAACTGAAATAATTTTGTAAAGAAAATGCAGCACCTAACTAAAACTAAAGCAAACATTCATTTTGTTGTTCAAAATATTTTACTGTTTGATAAACTGTATGAATTAGTGTGAACTGAGATTTAGAACCTTACAGAACATTTCTGCTTTGTTTTAAACCACATGTATAAGATCTACTCCTCTTCATTCATCCAGCTACTAAGGCAAACCAGTCTCTACATTACTTGCATTTTAAGTCCTTGAACCTGGGATCAAGTGCAGTAGCATTCTTGAGCCAAGTGAGATTGGAGTTCTCCTTTCGTTGAGCCAGGTCTTCACAAAAGGCCTTCTTGAATCACAGTATGTTGACAGTGTCATCATCTGAAGCCTCCATGACTCTGAACAGGTGGCAGAAGGCAGGCAGCACCACAGAACAGGAGATGTACTTCTGTCCACCCAGAGTTTATGTAACATACCTGTGAAAACACAAATTAATAAACAATAAGCAGGTCTCTCTTGTAAATGAGTCCTTGAGGCTCATTGAGACTAACCTGTGTAAGTAAAGGTTGACTGAAAAAAAAATCATTAGAGCTTTTATTTAATTTAATTCATTTATTCATTCATTTAGAATAAAAAAGCAAATTCATCAAAAAGAAAAACACTGAATGAAAAGGAAGCAGAAAGAAGAATTATATTTTATTTTTTAACACACACACATACTTGGTTTGTTTATTTACACAGCTTAAATGACCCACTGACTTAACCAATATCAACAAAGAAAAAGAAATAAAACCGTACCTGCATGGCTCAGGTAGCTCCTCCAACCTTTTCAGCTTTCCAAGCTCAGCTTCTGTAAGCAGGGGGATTTCACCGTCTGTCCCGAGTGGCATTGTTGTTTTTTTCTCAATGTTCCATTCGTGTGTGACCGTCTGGATGTGCAACGCGCATGCCTCAGCTTAGTGGCGCTCGGTAGATTTACTCACAGTTAAAACAAAGGAGTGCAGGCTCCAGCTGTCATCAATAAAGTGAGCAGTGACACCCAAATAGTTATCATTGCTAGCAGAAGTCCAGTGATCGCATGTGAGTGCAGGTACGGTGCTGCGCTAACAGCGTTAGCGAGCGGAAACCGGAAGTGAGATTCGGCATCCGGGGGGAGCTTTTCAAAATAATCGTTGCGTTATTTTATTTTAACGCGTCATAATAAATAAAATAACGCAAATAATTAACGCGCTAATTTCGACACCATTAATATATATATATATATATATATATATATATATATATATATATATATATATATATATATATATATATATATATATATATATATATAAACAAAGTATATTATATATACACTGTATACTGTATATACATAAGTGGCGGCTCCTGAAATTTCCACCGGGGGGGCTATTTACTCAAATATATACAGTACTGTTTTATTATAAACCCATTGTTAATATTTCTTACCGATATACAGCCAAAACTCTGCAAAAAATATTTGTAGGACACAAAAACATTATCTTCCTTGTCTTATCAATTTATTAAGCTTCATACAAAAATTAAATACAAAGGCTTCTTTGCAATTTCAGTTTAAAAAATATTTTTCTAAGACATGATGAATTTACTGGAACATCTTTAACCATTTATCCAAGTGATTTTTTTTAAATCTTGTCATGTGCCATTTTTAATAAAGGACAAATATCCTTATCTGTATCAATCATAAAATTGGTCAGTGACTAAGTTAAAACACCCATTTTTAAGAGGGTCGAGCAACATTTGTTGCCACAAATTACACCAAAGCTTTTCAAATCACAACTTTAGATTACTAGTGACCAATTAGGATATGTTGCTGTTGTTACACATAAAATTCTGTAGCCCCAGTTGAAAGTAATGTAGGCATTTTTTTGTGTTTGATATGCAGAGAGTAAAAGATGGGTGTCACGTGTCAGAGAACAGATTTTGTCCTTTGAACCAATAATTAACTGCAACCACCAATCTTTTGGAGTTAACATTTTACAATAATGACATTCAGAAGTGAAATACTGTACATGAAGGTGCAATATTATCTCAAGATAAACACAAATGTGTTTGAATAAATGTGATGGACACCAATTGCGTAAATAAATAATTGTGTAAATAAATTCCCACATTGCCAACATCTATGTTGTAGACGGCTGTTTGCATGAGGACGTACATGTTGTGGAGCATTTGATTATTAACTGTTCCAAATACAAAGTGAGCCTTAAAAAGCTCATCAAAAGCTCCAAGTAAGCTGGTTGACTTGCATGGTATGACCTGCTTGTCCAGAACAATGAAGAACTTGTGGATGGTGCTCCTCCTCTGTCCCAACAGCAAGTAGGCTGCGTAGTGAAGTTGATGGCACCAACATGGTCCTGGATGCTTGTTCCATATGAAAAACATGAAGAAGAAGAAGAAAAAGGAAAATAAGTGAGATTAAAACATTTCTGCATTTCTACTTGCAAGAGGCTTTTTTTTAATTCTCCAGATCAATACAGTGTTAAGGAATAGCAAAACACCAGTGACATTTAGTATATAAAATTATTAATGTTTGATAATTTTTAATAAGTAAATGGAAATAAATGTAGCCATCAGAGTCCAATACAATAAAACATAGAGGCTAGCGCTAGCATGCTGGCTCCATAAAACAAACTCACCAGTTGCCACTTTTAGAATAAACAGTCAGCTGAAGGCTTTTTTCATAAACAGATACTTCTAAGATGAGAGACATATCAGTCAGAAATGGCAAATAGGCATTAGATAAAAGGGCTTTCAATGATTTAAAACCTACCTGAGACACCTGCTTGAGTCACTGACTGCACGGCTCATTTCCCAGACAAAAAACTAAAACAAAAACAGGAAGTACATGATCGTAGGTAGAGCTCACGTTGGACGTGTCCAGGGTGGTGAAAACTGCGCCCAGCATATTCCCATTGTTTTGTAACGTCGTGGAATAACTGTGCATGCACCATTATTAACGACAGTCTATGGATACGATTCATGCGCCAACAGGACAGGAAATACGTCACCAATCAGAAAACATTTTTTGAAAAAAAAAACAGTATAACTCATCATCACTCTTAAAATATGTATCCTACACAACTAAAAACATATATGCATATATTTTGAAATATTTTAATTTTATTATTTCATTTTTATTAATTTTTTTAAATTCTTCAATGTAAAATGGTGAATAGCTCCAGAAGTTCCAGTGGGGCGGTGCCCTAGCGCCCCCTATTGGCCGCCCGCCCCTGATATAT
>JBBPBX010002439.1:19088-55257 GCA_038048925.1 Garcialebias charrua
AGGGCGGCCGTGGTGTAGTGGTAATGGCAGTCGTCTCCCGATCGGAAAGTTGGCGGTTCGACTCCCGGGACCCGCACCATGTGTCGTTGTGTCCTTGGGCAAGACACTTAACCCTGAGTTGCTCCCGGTAGGACTGGAAAGCACCTTGCATGGTAGTCTGCCGCCACCGGTTTATGAATGTGTGTAGCATTCAATATATGTGTAGCACTTTGAGATTTTCAGTAATGAAAAGTGCGTTATAAATTGAATTAATTATTATTATTATTATTAGAGAGTAAATGTCATGCGTTAATTTGACATTAAACATAATCCAAGTCAAAGTCATTTTTGGCCCCCTTTTTGGCATCTGCAATTGATAGCAGGCCAAAGTGACAAAGACCACACAGAATAGTAATTCCACAACAGAGAAAATTATGTAGTCTCTGTAAGTAGATCTAGTGAAAAAAAAAATTGGTATTGGTTATCGGCCAAATAAGTTTTAACATATCGGCATATCGGCCAAAAATCCAATATTGTGCATCCCTACACCCAGCGAATCTAAGCTATTCAGCTACAAGTTAATGTGGTAATGGCTTATTCACAACACAAATGCTAATTTATCATGTGAGATTGATAGGCTTGCACAAAATGTTACAACTCTGTCTTTTTCAACATGTTTAGTCTAAATCTCAGTCTTGAAAGGTGTCAGGTGATATGCAGTCCACCAAGAAGCTCTAGGCCTTTAACAGTGTTTTTTTAACTGACGAGTATTTTTATTCCAATAGTCAAGAACTGAGAAGGTTTCTAGGCTTCCTCGATGCGGTGTGAAGATTACCAGACTGGCTTTCTTAAACTCCATATGTTGCCTGAAAGGCTTTCCAGCTCAAAGGAGATTCCGAGAAGAGCAATGAACAAGGAGAAAGGGAGAGATGGAGAGACGTTCAGGTTTAGAGCTGTTCAAACTCCAACCTGTCTATTTTGATTTTTCTTCCACTGGCTTTTTTTTTTTTTTTTTTTGCTTTTACCTCTTTTGCTCATTATCTTTTTTGCCCATGTTCCCGTTCCTCTCGTTTTCTTTCCACTATGCTTACTTCTCTTCCCTCTAACCCCTCTCTCTTCATACTCGCTCTCTCTCCATCCATTTGGTGGAACACTGCTGCTGATAATGCCTGTAATTGGAGTGACTCACACTTTTCCAGTGTGTTTGGACCAGATAAAGAATATTGTCAGCATTTTGCCGACATGGCCTCTGCTGGCAGAATTAAATGGACTCTGTTCTGTTCTGTCTGCAGCAAATTAAAAGCCTCTCAATTCATCTGTTCTCGCTGGAGGCTTACAGTGGCCTCCTATTCATGCTGAAACACAGTGGAGAGGGGGAGGAAGAGAACGAGAGATTTCCCTCTTCCCCAAGAAACACCATCTTTTTGGTTTTGTTCAAGTCTGCACTCAGCTGATGTTAGTTAAAAAGTAGGAAAGAGAGGTTAAGGCTGAGAAGTCTAAGAAGGGGTGTCAAGCAGCTCATGGTGTAGTGAAGTTCATTATGTAGCACGTCACCTTGCAGCTGTCTCATGCTGCCTTTGTTCTTCTGTATCTCCGAGTAAGAAAGAAGCTTTTCTTCAAGCGTGCACTTGTAAATGTTCATGTTTTTGTTCATTCACACAAAAAAACAAAGTGTGAATTTGAGTGCTTTTGGCTGCAAGATTACGTAGTCACTGCCAGTCAACACTTCAGATTAAAGTTGCAGCAGATGGGATAAGAAGGGACAGAATGCTGGGGACCAGCAACTAAATGCAACTAGTTGTAGGGTTAAACAAAAACACAATCTGGATTCTGTAAACTTGACTGACTGAAAAGGACAGATACAGCAATTAAAATTAGTAATCACAACTACTGTACCTTAGTTAAAAAAAAGACTATGTAGTAGTTTTGTAGACTGACTTTCTACTTTATTTTTAACAATGAAAGGACACAGAAATCTGTGTGTGTTTGTACTTGATGTCTGTTTGTTAGCAAATTATCTCACAAAAAACTAGATAAATATTAATGACATTTCTAAAAAAGCTAAGTCTTGTCCTCTGGACATCCAAAAAAACAAAACAAAACAAAGCAAAAAAATTTGTAGAAACGTTTCGTCTTTCGTCCGAAAGACTTCCTCAGTCTGAGAAGCTGTATTCAGCTCAATCTTATAAATAGCACCCTCTCACAGTGGATCAACCAGTTGGCTGATGACAGCCAAAACCAGCTGCTCACATGATCAAGGAGGACCATCAGCCTAACGATGGATCGTTAGCACCCTGATGGTTGTTTGCTATTCACAGAGGGCTGAGTGATACTAGCAATAACAGCATTGTAAGAGGGGGACAGTTGAACCCGGAGGCCTCCACCCTGTTTAATGATGGACGTTTCTTTTCACAAAGATGGCCTCCTTTACTCCTCTCTCAAACCATTGTTCCTCTCTATCAAGGATGTGAACATCTTCATCCCTGAAAGAGTGGCCGCTGGCCTGGAGATGAGTGTAGACCGCAGAGTCCTGACCCGATGATGTTGATCAAGACTCTGCGGGTAACCAGGGCCGGCCCAAGCCTCCATGGGGCCCTAAGCGAAATTTGGTTTGGGGCCCTCTACTTCTGCTAATAATGTGGATTACTGCAGATGATCAGATCATGGAACTTCAATAACTTCAGTTGATAAAATAATGTGCTTGATGGGTGACAGTAATGCTTTCTAGTGATAATTCTTACAGCTCTTTTCTGTAAAACAAAAATAGGCTTTGTAATTGTTTTACATGCTTTCCCCCAAACGTCAATACAATATATTAAATGTGGAACAATGATTGTGTTATACAACAAATACAGAGCTTTATCATTTACAGTAATAAGTCGCTGACTTTGTACAGTACTGCAAAGGATTTAGCTATTTTTATTCTTACAAAATGTATGTGTTTCCATGTCACTTTTTCATCAATGATAACACCCAAAAACTTCACCTCAATCACTCTACAAATCTCAACACCCTCAATTTTAAACTACTTGGAGTAATTTGGCATTATAATAAACATAAAAACTGATTTGATTGGACTGATGAATGTTATCTTGAAGTTCTGTCTCTGTGGCGCTCTAGGGTGTAGAGAACCACAGAAATGGTTATGGTGGGACAGATTTGGCCCATGGGCCTTGAGATGGACACATGCGATCTATAGAGTTGCATTCGGGCCCAAAAAATCAGATCCGACCCGGCCCCAGCCTGCATTCATCATTTCCGAACCCCACCCAACCCGACGAATTAACAGTAATTACAGGTCCGAACCTGGAAAAAACCCGCCTTTTAATGTTTAATGTTTATTGTTTATTAAATTTGTCCATTTTTTTTACAAAAGAAACACAATACAAGACAATCCCATTAATGATACGTACACAATGTAAAAAAATGAAAGGTAGCAGAAAGAAGAATAAATCTTATTATATCTGCCCCTTTTTTCAAACAATCAGATTAAACAATAATAATCTTTCACCAGCAGTACAAAATGACTAACTCTTTCTAATTTTCTAATACTAATACTAATCCATCCATCCATCCATCCATTTTCTTCCGCTTATCCGGGGTCGGGTCGCGGGGGTAGCAGCCTAAGTAGGGAGGCCCAGACTTCCCTCTCCCCAGCCACTTGGAGCAGCTCCTCTGGGGGAATCCCAAGGCGTTCCCAGGCCAGCCGAGAAACATAGTCCCTCCAGCGTATCCTGGGTCTTCCTCTGGGTCTCCTCCCGGTGGGACATGCCCGGAACACCTCACCAGGGAGGCGTCCAGGAGGCATCCTAACCAGATGCCCGAGCCACCTCAACTGGCTCCTCTCGATGTGGAGAAGCAGCGGCTCTACTCCGAGTCCCTCCCGGATGACTGAGCTTCTCACCCTATCTCTAAGGGAGAGTCCAGAGCTTTATCATATTTACTTTATCAATACTAATACATAACTAATAATTGATACAATACACATTATGCTAATTCATATATATTTTTTCAACAAATTCCTTTTGATAATTTTCTTAAATGTAAACAGTGACTTGGCATTTTTAACTACATTCTCCAAGCCATTCCATAATCTAATTCCCTGGATTGAGGTAGAACGTCCCTTCAAACTAGTTCGGAATTGTGGTTTTACAAACATCTCTGTCCCCTTAAGATTATAACAACTTTGTCTTTTAACAAAATTCATTTGGATATTTAAAGGTAATTCGTTATTCTGAGCCCTATACATAATTGATAAAATATTATAATCAACCAAATCATGGAACTTCAATAATTTCAGTTGATAAAATAATGTACTGGATGGATGACAGTAATGTTTTCTAGTGATAATTCTTACAGCTCTTTTCTGTAATACAAAAATAGGCTTTGTGATTGTTTTACACGCTTTCCCCCAAACATCAATACAATAGATTAAGTGTGGAACAATGATTGTGTTATACAACAAATACAGAGCTTTATCATTCAATAGGTCTCTGACCTTGTATAGTACTGCAATCGATTTAGCTATTTTTATTCTTACAGAATTTATGTGTTGTTTCCATGTCAGTTTGTCATCAATAATAACACCCAAAAACTTCACCTCACTCACTCTACAAATCTCAACACCCTCAATTTTGAGTGGAACATCAACAGTTTTCTTTTTATTACTGAATATCATGTAATTAGTTTTTTCTAGATTTAATGATAATTTATTGATTTTAAACCAAGTTTGTATTTTGGTAAATTCTGTCTTTATCAATTCCAACATTTGTTCTATATCTTCACCTAAACAGAAAAATGTGGTATCATCAGCAAAAAGTATACCATACCATACCATACCATTTTATTTATAAAGCACTTTAAACAGGAACAAGTCCACACCAAAGTGCTGGACAAACAAACACGCAACAGGCAACACAGACAATGAAGTACAACACGAAAAACATAAAAACATTGCAGATCATAAATCAAACGATCCAATACAAATCAGCTGGCATTGAAAGCGATGGAGTAGTAGTGAGTTTTTAACCGGGATTTGAAAACCGAGAGGGAGGGGGCCTGTTTGATGAGCAGCGGTAACTCGTTCCAGAGTCTTGGGCCTGCTACAGAGAACGCCCTGTCACCCCTGCGCTTAAGGCGAGTTTCTGGAACTATTAAGAGTACCTGATCCTCTGACCTCAAAGCACGTGGAGGGACATATGGGTGTATCAGATCCGAGAGATAGGCGGGGGCGAGACTGTTCAGCGATTTGTAGACATACATGAGAATTTTGAATTGGATTCGAAGATGAACCGGTAGCCAGTGAAGGGAGGCCAAGACTGGTGTAATGTGCTCTCTTTTGCGTGTGCTGGTTAAAAATCGGGCAGCTGCGTTCTGAACCAGTTGTAATCGTGCAATGGTGGCTTGACTGACGCCAAACAGAAGTGAATTGCAGTAATCAAGCCTAGATGTAATGAATGCGTGAATCACTGTCTCCAGGTTGCTTTTTTGGATAATAATAAAATATCATCAGCAAAAAGTATACATTTAAGGAGTCCTGACACATTTACCAAGTCATTCACATATAAAATAAATAGCTTTGGTCCAAGCACAGAGCCCTGGGGAACTCCACATGTGATATTACAGAGGTCAGATCTTACATCATTTATTTGTACAAATTGTTTCCTATCTTTCAAATAGCTAGATACCCACTGTAATGCTGGTCCTCTAATACCATATTTGTTCAGTTTTTCAAGGAGAATGGTGTGATCAATAGTATCGAATGCTTTTTTTAAATCAACAAAAATACTGACACAATATTGTTTTTGATCGACAGCAGTAGTTATTTGTTCCATTAATTCCATGAGAGCCATTGATGTAGAGTTTTTAGCTCTGAACCCATATTGACTGTTGCTTAGAATATTTTGTTTGTCTATAAATTGATCTAGTCTGTTCACAAATAGTTTTTCAAGAATTTTAGAAAACTGTGGTAACAAGGATATAGGTCTATAATTGTTGAACACACATTTATCACCATTTTTAAAAAGAGGAACTACCTTAGCTACTTTCATATTATCTGGAAATATTCCTGTTGAAAATGATAAGTTACATATATATGTAAACGGCTCAATAACATGGCTCATTATATCCTTTACAAACATCATATCCATGTCCACCCAGTCCTTTGATCTCTTGTCTGTAAGATTTTTTACTACCTTCATTATTTCCTCTTTGTTAGTTCCATTTAGAAAAATACTGTTTGCACAGCCTGTAATTGAATGGCTCACATTATTATCTACTTTTGGTATTTTAGCTGCAAGGCTTGATCCAACATTCACAAAATATTGATTAAATCCATTGACAATTTCATTTTCATCATAAACTTCATCTTTTTCTTTTACAAAATATTTTGAAATACTAGTTTTTGCTTTATGATTCTTCATAACACTATTCATTACTCGCCATGTTGCTTTCATATCACCATTACTTTTATCTAATAATTTACTATAATATTCTTTCTTATGTTTCCTTATAATCCCTACTAATTTATTTTTATACTTTTTATATTTTTCTTCAGCGTTCTGACTTCGCAATTTCAAGAAACATGAATACAAATAATTCTTTTTTTTACAAGCATTTCTCAACCCTTTTGTCATCCATGGTTGGTCAACGATATTTCTCTTTGTATAATTTGTTTGTACACAATTTTTTTCATACAGAGTTTCCAAGATATTCATAAACTCATCATATGATCTGTTCACATCATCAACATACACTTCATTCCAGTCTTGTTTATCTAGATCCTCTTTTAATTTTTCCAAAACTTTTTTTGATGTGTTTATGATCTTTTTCTTTGTTTTAACTGCTTTTGTGATACTTTGATCATTTTTATAGATTGTGAAAACTGGTAAATGATCACTTAAGTCGGTCGTTAAAATACCACCTATCACCTCTCCGTTTGTTATATTTGTGAAAATATTATCAATTATTGTGGCACTATGAGTTGTAATTCTTGTTGGCTTGGATATCAACGGATACATATTTAAACTGTACATTGAATTTATAAATGTACTGATGTTATTTGAATCTGTTTTATTTCCCATATCAATGTTAAAGTCTCCACACAAAAAAACTTTTTTATTAAAACTCTTCTCCAATAGCTCCAAGATTTTATCAGTGAATATTTCTATATTTGATCCTGGTGATCTATATACACAACTTATTATTATGTTTTTATCATTTTTGTTTATTATTTCTATTGTTATCATTTCCATAATATTATCAACTATTATTGACATTTCAATATTTAATTTACATTTTATTTCATTCTTAACATATAGAGCGACACCACCACCTCTTTTATTATTTCTGTTCATGTGAAATAATTCATACCCTTCGATGTGAATATTACTTGTGTTATCATCATTGAGCCATGTCTCTGACAGTGCTATTATTGTAAAAGTTCTGTTTAACTGTTTTAAGTAATCTGTTATTTTGGATATATTTGCATTTATACTTCTGCTGTTAAAGTGAATAATAGAGAGAACTCCATTTGTTATATTGATGTCATTAAATTGCTCTTCATTGTAGTATTCGCTATCTTTTATTACTGGAAAAAAGTTAGCATCAATAACATCATTAACATTATATATTTTAGGTTCTGAGTCTTCGTATGTTGTCATGTTTTAATGTATTTGTTCATTTCAGTTGTTTCATTGATTTGTAATTTGTCCTCCCCTGAGCTCGTCTAGATCCTTCAGTTCTTTTATCATTTTAGGGTTAGCCCCTTCATGTGTTTTGATAAAGATGTTTCCATTTCTTGTCCATGTTGATGCTATTTTGTTTTGGTTTTTTAGCCACCTTGCTTCCTTTGCAATTTTTCCATTTTTTTTGTTAGATGTTCATTTATGTACACTTTTGTTCCCTTCAGTAGCTTTGATTGACTAATTACGTAGTTTCTAAACTTCCTGCTAACGAACTCGACGACTACCGACGGTTTGGAATTTGGTGATTTACTGGGCAGGGTGTAACAGAACGAAATGTCCTCATATTTTATGTCATAGTAATTGTCCCATAAAAAATTAACTACAGTCTCCTCCAGAGTCTCTAGTTCTTCCTGTGGTGCATCCTCAGTTGGGCCAGTGTTATTGAGAGCATGTTTAAATGTCCGACACTTACTAACATCAAGTCCTGTGATCACCACGTTGTTGTTTTTTTTGTGTATTTTTCCATGTCATCTATTTTTTTTTCAGTTCAGCTATTTTATTGTCTTTGCTAATTATCAGTTCTTTCAGTTGTCTTATTTCATCAACCAGACCGGCCTGTGAATCAATTTTTGCTGATAATTTTGATAGTTTTTCACTTATATGGCGGCCGTGGTGTAGTGGTAATGGCAGTCGTCTCCTGATCGGAAAGTTGGCGGTTCGACTCCCGGGACTCGCACCATGTGTCGTTGTGTCCTTGGGCAAGACACTTAACCCTGAGTTGCTCCCGGTAGGACTGGAAAGCACCTTGCATGGTAGTCTGCCGCCACCGGTTTATGAATGTGTGTAGCATTCAATATATGTGTAGCACTTTGGGATTTTCAGTAATGAAAAGTGCGTTATAGATTGAATTAATTATTATTATTATTATATTGTTTAGTGATTTTTTAAAGTCTTGCATTTCTGCTGAGTTGTTTTCCTCCGACCCTGGTGTCTTTTGTCCTTTATTTTTCATCATACTTACAGAGTTTGTAGTCTAGTGGTAGCAGGTCTCTGGTTGATGGTTTGTTTACTGAACCACGTGGCCCTTCCACGAGGCTCACAGGCCTAACGATGGTGGCTGTGGCCCAGTGCCCAGATCAGCAGTTAGTTCAGAACTCACGGTCTCAGTAGTCTGCAGCAATCAGATTTGTTATCCGAAGAGGTTGGCTCACTAGCCTGGCTTAGACGGTGGTCCTCCGGTTTGCACACGGTGTTGGGCCTCCTACAGTCGCAGCAGCTCTGGTCTTATTAGAACAGAACTCACGGTTTCAGCAGCCTGCAGCAATCAGCTCTATGAAGCCCTCTCGGCCCACTCGCGGTGCTCGGTCCAGCTCAAAGCCCCCAGGTGGCGTTCACGGCTCTCGGCCCACTCGCGGCGCTCGGTCCAGCTCAAAGCCCCAGGTGGCGTTCACGGCTCTCGGCCCACTCGCGGCGCTCGGTCCAGCTCAAAGCCCCAGGTGGCGTTCACGGCTCTCGGCTCTCTCGCGGCGCTCGGTCCAGCTCAAAGCCCCAGGTGGCGTTCACGGCTCTCGGCTCTCGCGGCGCTCGGTCCAGCTCAAAGCCCCAGGTGGCGTTCACGGCTCTCGGCTCTCTCGCGGTGCTCGGTCCAGCTCAAAGCCCCAGGTGGCGTTTAGGCTCTCGGCTCTCTCGTCAGCCTGTAGCAACAATCCCCAACTCCGTGGTGTTTTGCCGCATTAGCTTTTATCAGCAGCACATGGCTAGTGTTAGCTTGTAGCCTCCACTCCTAGCTTTGTTGTTTTCTTTCGCTGCAACAAAGCACCTTCAGCGTGCCGGCCCGCGTTTCTTCGTAACAACCAGCGTATTTTTCCAGTTTATTTGTTAACGAAGCCCGCAGCTCCGCAGCTACGGCACCCGGTTACGGTGACCCAGCTCGGTTAGCTTTGATTAGCCCGGTTTGTAGCTACGCTAGGCTAACTCTTGGCAAAAACTCACGGACACGTTGGCTTGTAGATTCATAATTCTGGATTGCATGTTCAGGTCCAATTTCCGCAGCTTTTTCAGCACTCCTCTCTGCACATCCAGCGCAAAAAACTGTGAGTACAAGCTCTCCAAATACTCCTTTGGAGGTAGTATTGGCAGGAGCTCGACTAAAAGCAGTACGCAGGAATAATTCTCTGTGCGCTCTGTGCAGGGAGCAAGCTCACCTCAAGTTGAGCGATGAAGCAACGGAGAAGTCCCGCGAAGAGGTAGTTCAGGTTTAGCGAGGTGAAGGGCAAAAAAGAGAAAGATGGAGGGGCGCAAGCCGCTTAAGTACCCAGAGGGCGGGGCCTCTGGCGTGGCGGTGACGCCCCTAGCCGTAAAGGCGTGAGTATATTCCTTCAGGTAATCGCGCGGGGGCGCAATTCCCATAGCAAGTATGTTGCACCGAGAGAGCAGACTGAAAGGGAACTTCATTAATGATTTGTTTTTCTTTCTTAGAAACAGAGGAAGAATAAGGTAAACATTTGTCAGACTGTAGCTGACTCTGTGTCCCTGACGAGAAATGTGTAGAAAAACATCAGACATTATTGAAGTCAGAGGTAACTTTAAAGCACACAATTCATGGTGAGTCTGAAAGATGAATATTGGTCAGGGGTCATAGTTAGTGCAGTGCATCTTCATGCTACACCTTTTAAAACCATTTCAGCATTTTATTGTAAAAAAAAAATAGAACAGGGTAGCACAGTGGCTTAGTTGGTAGAGCTGTTGCCTCTCAGCGAGACGATCACCGGATCAAAACCCGGCTAGGGGACTTTCTGGGTGGAGTTTTCTTGTTCTCTCCATGCATACTTGTTTTCTCCAGGTACTCTTGTTTCCTCCCAAATACCAAAAACATGCATGTTAGTCTGATTGGTAACTCTAAATTGTCCCTAGGTGAGAGTAAGAGAGTGAATGGTTGTTTGTCTCGTTTGTCTCTATGTGGCCCTGTGATGGACTGGAGACATGTCTTGGGTGTCCCCCGCCTCTTGCACAGTGATAGCTGGACATGGGCACCAGTGACACCCACAACCCAAAAGAGAAGAAGCAGGTAAAAATGATGGATGGATGGATGGATGGATGGATGAAAAATACAAGAACATCAAACTAAAAAAGCAGTCTTTGAAATATCACCTGCCTTGCTTGCATGCGGAAGTTTTAAGCAAGGATGTATGATCAGAGTATGTATTGAATATTGGCTATTATTAGGGGTGTAACGATACACAAAACTCACGAGACGAGACGAGACAAATCACAGATCTCGCGAGAACGAGACGAGATTTTAACATTAGTTCAAGAAAACTTCAAAGATCGGTTTTATGCCGCAAAAAGGCTTTTATTCTGTTTTAACATGTATTACAAACCCAACTGATGTCTTCATTTTACTGATTGAATCTCCTTAGACCTTAGAACGTTCAACTTTGTTTAAAAAAAATAGATATTCACGCAGGACTTTCCAAAAATTGAACATAAATATCCGCATCAGCACTGAATCTGCCAAGTACCCTCTCGAATCTGCAGCCGTCACTCACCAGTGTTGCCAGATTGGGCGGTTCACCGCGATTTTCCTTCTGACTTTTGCGGGTAAAGAGTGCTTTGGGTGGGTGGGACTCTATCTGGCAACACCGGTCACACCGGTGTTTACGCGTGTGTCTTTACATTCGGGGCAGCGTCGGCAGCGCCGGGACCCTCCATCAATGTAGAGGCGTCTGCGGCACCGGGACCCTCCATCAGTAGTTGGGGCGTCTTCTATAGCAACTTCATCCGGCGAAGCCATGCTGTCCGTGACGCTGACTTGCTAGGGGCTCTGCTAGCGCTAGCATTAGCGTCTCGCGAGACAACGTTACCTCTCAACGAGAGATATCGCGGGAGTTTAATATTGCGAGATCTCGTACAACGAGATCTCGTTACATGCCTAGCTATTACCACACAAAGTTTTAGCTCAACATCTGTAAAACTGACAGAGCTACTGCCATTTTTATAACTTTTATTAATCTTTATTTAACAAGGCAAATCCCATTGAGATCACAGATTTCTTTTGCAAGAGAGGCCTGGGCCTGAAGGCAGCCTAACATGCATGTTTTTTAACTGTGGGAGGAAACTGGAGTACCCAGAGAAAATCCACGCAAGCACAAGAAGAACTTACAAACTCC
Source organism: Garcialebias charrua (assembly GCA_038048925.1). Taxonomy (NCBI): domain Eukaryota; kingdom Metazoa; phylum Chordata; class Actinopteri; order Cyprinodontiformes; family Rivulidae; genus Garcialebias; species Garcialebias charrua. The sequence goes on from JBBPBX010002439.1 coordinate 30,922, forward strand.
ACACAGAAAGATCAGGTCCAACCAGGGAATGAACCCAGCACCCAGTATTTGCTGTGAGGCAACAGTGCTAAGCACTGATCCATCGTGCTACCACATTTTTTATTCATTCAACCTTTATTTAGACAGTTTAATCCCACTGAGACAGGTTAATCCCATTTGCTAAGGCTGATTAGCTGTTGTGGACATCTTGAATTGTGGTGACTCCCAACGTTAGTCAGTTACAGATGTACACCAAATGATTACTTTGTGAGGGTTTTATTAAAGGGGACCTAATATGCAAAATTCACTTTTTAATGGTTTTTTACTCAAATTTGGGTGTGTACTTCTTAAAAAACAGTCCTAGGACCAAATAAATGCACCCAGTGGTATATTTACTATAAGTATATTTATTTTTCAGGAATATTAATGTCTAGATTTCAAATCCTGGCGCTTGTGATGTCACAAGCCATAGGACAACCCACCCCAACCTGAGTCCAGCCCCTCACCTAGCAACCCCTGGTGAGGCTCTACCCACTTCAGTATAAAAGACGTCACGGTTGTTTTTCCTGAGTTCATCTGAGCACAATGATTACAAATCAGCTGAATTTAAAATGTAAACAACACGATGCACGCACACACACAACAGGCCCACAGGCCTGTTTAATTTTTGTTAATAAATGATTACAAAACAGCTGAATTTAAAATGTAAACACGATGCGCGCACACAGAAACGGTTTGCTGCAGCAAGAGCTGAATTTAATTAAAATTAAACTACCGTACAGAAACGCCTTAAAAAATATATTTGTTAGCTGAATATATATGTTAACGTGTCTCTGTTTAATTTTTGTTAATAAATGATTACAAATCAGCTGAATTTAAAATGTAAACACGATGCGCGCACACAGAAACGGTTTGCTACAGCAAGCTGAATTTAATTAAAATTAAACTACCGTACAGAAACGCCTTAAAAATATATTTGTTAGCTGAATATATATGTTAACGTGTCTCTGTTTAATTTTTGTTAATAAATGATTACAAATCAGCTGAATTTAAAATGTAAACACGATGCGCGCACACAGAAACGGTTTATTGCAGCAAGCTGAATTTAATTAAAATTAAACTACCGTACAGAAACGCCTTAAAATATATATTTGTTAGCTGAATATATATGTTAACGTGTCTCTGTTTAATTTTTGTTAATAAATGATTACAAATCAGCTGAATTTAAAATGTAAACACGATGCGCGCACACAGAAACGGTTTGCTGCAGCAAGAGCTGAATTTATTAAAATTAAACTACCACACAGAAACGCCTAAAAATATATATTTGTTAGCTGGATATATATGTTAATGTGTCTCTGTTTAATTTTTGTTAATAAATGCACTTTGACGGTTACAACAACATAAATACAGCGGCTTTAAAATTAATACACGCTCACCCCGCCCATAAAAATGACAGAAACAGATACTGTTTACAGTTTTTATTCAAACAAATTATTTACACTATTCAAATCCTTCAAAGTCTTCGTCTTCCGTGTCATTGGCAAACAGTTCAGCCATCGCACGATTCAGCTCACCGGTACTCAAAAGTCCCTGTTCCTCGTCTTCCTCCTCGCTCTCTGACTCCTCTGCTCCAGCCGCTCCAGTTGGCCGTGGGAAAACAATTGCTGCATCCTTAGTTGTTGTGCAGGTTGATCCACGTCTTCTGCCTCTGGGTCTGACTCAGGGTCCCATATATACGGCTGTACGACGGAGCTAGCACTAGCCATTTCTAAAGTGCATGAAATGCTAACGTAAACCCTTTGGAGGGCGGAGTTAATTTAAACAGATTTTTGAAGGGCGTGGCCTTCAGAGTTCATTATCATAAACAGCTCGTTCTGAACGGAAGTCAGAGCAGGTAGAACTAGAAAGGGGAAATTTTATTATCTAAGAATTATTTTGTGTATTAAATTGAATGAACATGGTCTGGATAGCCCACAGACATACCATAAGAATTTATAGGACCTATAATTGGTCCCCTTTAAAATATTTCCACTGTTTCATAAGGTATTTTGCTAACAGACAAACAAGCAGACACTCACATACGCAGGCTATTACATAATCACCCACCTTTCATGGTGGCGATTGAATAAAATGTTGAATTTTCCTTTTAAACAAACATACTAAGTCTGCTACAGAACAAGAAGATCATCATTAGACTGACAGAAAGGTGATTGAAATACTATTTATTTTAGTGCAAGTAATTAAACAAGTATTTTTTTAAACAATGTGTACTTCATTGTGACTGGTCCTTCAGTGCAAATAAATATATTTAGCTTGTTTGTTGTTTCATCTCATTTAAAAAAATGATCTGACTTGGTCATTTCAGATTAGCATATTTTTGTTTTCAGTGCATCAGACTCTTGACGTCAGATGTGTAAAAGTTTTGCGTAAACATCCATTATTAGAGTTTTTTGACAGATTGAAATAATTTTAAAATGAGAAAAAAGCAGCGTGGAGAAGTGGATTGTTGTTTAAAAAATGTCCTTGCTGAGCTGCATTATTGACGGGAAGCACAAAGTGTAGTGAAGGTCTCCGGTCTGTTACCATGGGCACCATCTCCTCAAGGCAGCTCAGAAACAAGCTCATTTTCATGTCCGCTGATAACCCTCCTTTGCTTTTGTCTACAACAAATCCTGACTAAAGCAAACCTGTTGTTTTTGTTCTTTTCCTGTCTTTCTCCCCCCACTAGATCTCTGTGGGTGTGTGGGGGATGTTGTGTCGGGGCTAAAACCCATCCCTCTCTCATGAGCCTGTGTGTCCACACACACAAGGTGCCTCGACGCACACACACAGCGCCCACGCGCTCACTGACTCGGTGAACTGGCCTCTCGAAGCCGGCAGATCACAGCCGAGCCAAGCAGAGCAGAGTCTAGCCCACTTGGAGCCTGAGGATGTCAACAGAGACAGAGCTGCAGCCAGCGGTCAGGCCCGGCAGCATCAGACGAGACTCCAAGAGGAAAGGTAAGCACACTGTCTGGAACAGAGATGGTCCTGCAAAAGTTGCACAGAAACTAAACCCTGAGGAAAGTTATTAAAAAAAAAAACACAATCACTCTGTTGAATGACAAGCAAGACACTCAGATGGCAGCAGATAAGTTCGTATACAGTAGTAGTACATTGACTTTGTGGTAGTTACTTCAGCTGTAGTTATTTATTTTTGTTATCTCCTGTTGCCGAAGGAGAGAGACAAAAATGTTTTTTTGTCTGTATGTGTTTGTCTGCCTGTTAGCAAAATGTCTTATGAACCAGTGGACGCATTTTACGGAGACTCTCAAAAATTAGTAATTAGATGTTAAGTACATCCAAAACTGATTACCTTTTCAGGTCACCCCAATTCAAGATGGCCACCACAGCTAATCAACCTTAGCCAACACATAACACGTTCAGCTATTTTTAGAAATGTATCAAATTTGGTGCAAGAGAAGCTGAGCATCATCCCCAGTACATACGAAGCTCTCCCGATACACATTTGACCAACCTTTTTTGCATAAAACTTTGACATTAACTATTGATAGCAACCCTATTTGTTAGAAAAATATCTTGTTTACCACTGGATGGATTTTAATGAAACTCTCCAAAACATGCATCTCAACTTCTCAAACACATCCACATTTGCAGTCAATACAATCCAAGATGATTGATACAACTAATTGACCTTAGCCAACACAGGACATCAACGTACTCAGTTTTACAGATACAGAGCAACAGTTTGGTGTGGTAGTAGTTGATAATCATCCTAAATGGTGTAGAGGTAGTGCTGGATAAATAAATATCCTTTCATCATCTGCTTACTCAAATCAGCCACTGAATACAGACAAGACTGAGGTTTTGGTTTTTGGATGTGAGGACCGTAGGAATTATTTTTTCAGTCTTCCACCCTCCTTAGATGGCATTAATCTGGCCTCCAGCTTTAATGTTAAAAATCTTGGTGTTATTTTTGATAATGACATGTCTTTTATTCCCTACATTAAAAACGTTACTAGAACTACCTTCTTCCACCTGCGTAATATCGCTAAAATTAGAAACATCTTATCTAAAAATGAAGCCGAAAAACTGGCCCATGCATTTGTCATGGTTTATTATCTGGGTGTCCAAACACTTCTTTAAAACATCTTCAGTTGATCCAAAATGCTGCTGCCGGAATCTTAACTGGAGTTAGTTAGAGAGATCATATCTCTCCAGTTTTAGCTTTCCTCCATTGGCTCCCTGTCAAATCCAGAATAGAATTCAAAATCCTACTTCTAACCTACAAAGCTCTCAACAATAGGGTTGGGCGTCGTTTGAATTTGAGCGATTCCGGTTTAGATTCAGATCCTTCGTTTTGATTCTGATTCATATTTGTTCCCGATTCCGATTCTTTTTAGAGGTGGGGGTTAAAAAAAGACCTGTCAATTCAATTCAGTTCAGTTTATTTATACTGTATCGCACCAAGTCACAACAGAAGTCATCTCAGGGCACTGAACAGAAACAATCAAATATAAAATTAATAGTTAACAGAAACTTTCATGTAAAAATAATTTAACAGAAACTTTCATATAAAAATAATAAGTTAACACTATTCATCTGAGGAGCAGACTGCTTTGAATTTAACTCCATCATGTTATAAATGAGCTACAGTAGTTAGCCAGAGTTCTTTCTGGATGAAATAATTTGAGCTCTTATTTGAATTTTAATTCTATGAACTTTTTTACTTTTTGTTAAATTTACTATGAATTTCTCACAGGACTATTTTCAACCAGTATATAAATATCAAACTTATGAACTTCAATATGTTATGAATTTTCTTTTCACAGGGGGACACTTTCACAAGAGAGCTTTATGTTTGAAAACCTCATGGAAACACATTTCCACATGTCCAGTATGTGATGTTGCAGTCATGTTACTGAGCTCCCACTGATGGGCTAACCTGCTGCAGAATGTCAAACAAAATTATTATGTTCTGTGCTTCTTCCTCAGCAAAAAGCTCCTCCAGTGGAGACTTTCTGGACAGACTGCAGGGAGGCAGTTCCTAAACAAACATGTTCATCAGTATTATCAATAAAAAGGGATTATTAAAGGCATGATCATTATTAAGATTGAAAATCTATATAATTTCAGCTATCATACACTTACCCTCTCCTCCTCATCCTCCACTCCCTCATTCTCAGGCCTTTTCTCAGACTGCATGGTGACCCCATCATCTCCACAGTCTTCCTCTGTTGACCACAAAGAACATTACTAGTACAGGTAGTCCCCGACTTACGAACGAGTTCCGTTCCTATGCCCGTTCGTAACACGAAAATCGTCGTAAGTCGAAAATACGTCCAAACGGCACCTCATACATGCACCTCATACATCCAAACGGCACCTCATACATCCAAGCACCTCATACGTACAGTACTGTATTTTTACCAAGCACTTAGCCTATCCTAACACATTACACTACATAATTATCAAAAACCACATACATTTAGGAGCCATAATGAAGGGAAAAAAGAGTTAATTTCTTACTGGGAGCTGGTCATTTCTTCCTCCGTCTGTTAGCATGTTAGCTCGAGCACCTCCGAGCTCTGCAGCTTGCTTCACGAGGTCCACGGCGTTTACAGCAGTGGTGGGCGCCAGACCGCTAGGGAGCGCTAAAGCGCTAATCCGCTTACAGTCCAGTTGATCCTGTATTGAACGCCTTTTTTGATTACAGTGGAACAACTTTTTGTCAGCGTTTTTGTGAATTGACTAACTTTTATAATTCATAAGCGGATTTGTGCTATTTTTATTTAAAATGCAGTACCGCTAATAACTAATTATCTATCAGTAAAAACCAATAAACTTATTTACAAGCTCTTATGCTGCTTGTTTTACCTTTTTCCCCACCGTAAACAGCAGAAAGGAGGAAGGGTGTGAGGGGAAGGGGGGCAGAGCTGAGAACAGACCATGTAGGTAAATGCCTGGGGGTCCCATTTCAGCAGTGGCCCCGGCCCCGCCTCGCCCCGTGCAGTCACCTACATAACTAACATTGATCCTGCTTGTTAATATACATTTAACATAAAAATAATTATAGTTACGATGAAAACGTTCATTNCTGTCCTGAGTTTTTGCATACTAGTATAAAAAGTAAAAAAGTATAAAAAGTACAGTATAACTATAAAATAAACTAAAGGTTCTAGCATTGACATTTGCAAAGTGACAAAGCAGCATATGAGTTAATGTACACAGTATATGCATGAGGTAGTAGTTCATGTTGTTATAGAGTGGCATATGTGGTAAGGCACATTGGGCATCCTTAAATAAGGCTAGTCAAAGAATACTGTATGTGTATCAGCAGTGGTGTAGATATAAAAGTAGTGTAAATGTAAACAGTAGTAATAAATGTAAGCAGTAGTAATAAATGTAAATAGTATTAATAAATGTAAACATTGAATGTAAACAGTAGTATGTAAACAGAGAATGTAAACAGTATTAGGCAGTGATGTAATACAAACATTAGTGCAAATATGAGTAGTGCAAACAGAATGAGCACATGACCGAGAGTTTAGTGAATAACCCGTTTGATGACACAGAGTCCAGTGTTAAAATCTTTGTGTTTTTGGAGCTAATGCCCTTTAAAAAGGACTGCCTTGGTGAGCTTCTGTCTCATGTTGCCACTCTGTAAACGCAAATTATTACGTCTATTGGAGCATCCATAGGCTGCACAAAAGTCAGGCATCTTGTCAAAGAGTATTTCTGTAAAACACAAAGCAGTAATTAGTGTTGAACATACCAAACCGCTTGGAAATCATGTGCAGCTTTAGTTCAGTTAAAAACAAAGAGCTCCTAGTGATCTAAGAATACTAGGGAAATATTTGGAATACTAGCTAGCCCTTAATCAAAGGCTCTTGTTAATAGTCTGCTAATAAATACAGTCATGATCAAGATAGTCATTTAGACAAAAGATTAGTTTGTTATAAAATAGTTATTGGTGTAATAAAAACAGAATTTAAATTCTAGATTCTCGATGAGTGTGACACCCAAAACACGAATAAAACCTTTTAAAAAAGACGAAACTGCTGTCTGATTACCAAAGAAATCATAGCCACGTTAAAAACATAAACCGTTTGTAAATCCGTCAAGATTACAGCGAGTTAAGCGTATTTTTGTTTGTATAAATCCCTCACCTCCATACAGTTTCCACAGCTGCAGCTAATGTTGCTGTCTGTGGCAAGATGGCTGCCGCTTGACGACGCCGGTGACTCCGACTCAGCTTATCTAGTGTTTATTATATCTATGGTTTTCACCATGTCTCTGCAAACATATTTTTTCATTTCATTTTTCATTTACTCTTTATTTATACAGGTAGTCTCATTGAGCCACGAAAACTCATTTTCAAGAGAAACCTGTTTAGGGAGCAGATGGTAGGGGTTAAAGGTCCACTGACATTAATTTTTTACTATTCATAAAATTGCTCAAAATATATATATATTTATCATTTAAATATGTTTGTTTTTGCAAACAAAATGATAAATCACTTTAATTTTGCTTTAAAAGTGATTTTGAACTTCAAGCCGTGTTTAATCATGGGAAATCCGATTACACTCGAACGCACCATCTGTGATGTCACACTGGGCAGAGGGCTCTGGTGTCTTTAATAGCGGACAATTTAAAACTGGACGAATTTAGCAATCTATGTGAAGATTTGAGCTATTTGTCTTCATTTTGGGAAGCAGAAAATAGTTTGGGTGATGGAACAAGAAACAACAGGATCTAATTTAGGTCTGATTCTGTATCAGACTTCCTTCATGTCGAGATGCTCATACCTGCGCACTGTGACAAGCCCAGAGCTCTGCCCGGTGTGACATCACAGATGGTGCGTTCACGTGTAATCGGATTTCCCATGATTAAACACGGCTTGAAGTTCAAAATCACTTTTAAAGCAAAATTAAAGTGATTTATCATTTTGTTTGCAAAAACGAACATATTTAAATGATAAAATATATATATTTTGAGCAATTTTATGAATAGTAAAAAAAATCATGTCAGTGGACCTTTAAGGGCCTTGCTCAGGGCCCCAGAGTGGGGCGAATGAGGGTGGAGGCAGGTGTGGGTGTTTCACCTTTTTCCACCCACATTTTTGTTTTATTGTTGTCGGTACCGGAGCTTGAAGTGGCGATCTTCTGATCACAGGCCCACATCTCTAACCTCTGTGCCACCACCCCCACCAAAACAAACATGTAATGTCCTTGTTACTGTAACTTTAGCTTAGGATGGACTATTAAGGCCGGGGCAGAGCTCCGCGCTGTTGCCAGCGCCGCGCCACGCCGTGTGAGCGCGGTGCGAGCGCCGCTGCACAAGCCTTTGAACGCTCGCGCGAACGCGCCAAGCTCAAATTTTACGACCGCTCACGCGCGCGCGTTGTCTCACAATAAACTGCCCGGTCGCGGACTGTTTTGTATGTTACACAAATTTATTAAATATCCCTTCTTCATCGCTGATCGGACTTTTCTTTTGTTTTTTTGCCAAAAGTCAAGTGATCGCTTGAAGCGGTCACCATTCACTTCCTCCTCCGATGAGGAGGAATGAATGAACTTGTCACAAGTGAACTAAACTCATGTCCAACGTGGATGCGCCAGCTTCTAAATATTTCCTGGTGTGCTTTTCTGCTGTGTGGGCTGAAGACAGCGCTCCCTGTTTTAATTGTATTTTAAAAAACTTTTTATGAACATATAAACACAGAAAACCGTTGCGCAGCCCTCTGCCTTTTCTTCTCACAGACCCGACATTCTTCTCAGACCCGACCTGTCAATCAAATCAGTAGGCTGTCAGCAAATGACCAATCAGCGACCTCAATTTGTCCCGTAGCTAAACGCTCCGCCCTGCTTCTGCTCAAATGACATCAAGTATTTGGAGCGAAAACGTTGGAGCCACACGCTGCTTCACGCTGAGCTCTGCTGTGAACCCCCCACGCACAGCGCACGCGCGTGGCGCGGGGCTCGGTCCAGCGCGGAGCTCTGCGCCGGCCTTTAATTAGCTTAGCTCTATTGTTATTGCCTAGCTAATCTAAATGTTGGTGATTCCACATCTGAACAGGGGTGCAACCTTTTCACAATACTGTATATGCTGTAACCGTCCTGTGGCACTCTTCATTCAGTTGCACCAACGTATTTCTCTTGGACGCAATGGTGAACGGAGAACATCATGGAGCCTGGCTAACATTATTTGCCATTTCAGGTCATTTTTCTATGAAAAAATACAAGAGCTAACATTAGCATGGTGTTTGCATTTGAGCTGGCCTACCGCTTTAAGTCGAGTATAACTTGTTAGCTGCTTAATGTTGGTATGAGAGGTAGTTCATAATTTTATTTACCGGATAGAGCTGGAGAAGGAGGCAGCGAAAATAGTCCGGCGAGCGCTTCAAAGACATGCTACTGTTACTTCTGAGGGTCGGACCCGGAGGAGGAGGCAGTGAAAACAGTCCGGCGGAGCACGTCAATTCGGGCCAAACTTTTACTTCTACACCCTCCTTTGCACAATATAAAATTATTACAAGTGCTTCAACTTCAAGTTGGCAGACTAAGCATCAAAAATAGGAAACGAAAATAAATATTTTGAACAATTCCGGGAAAACCGGACAGTTAGTCCTGTTTCAAACAATTCTCGATCCTCGATGCCCGACCCTACTCAACAAACTAACTCCATCTTATATTACAGAACTTATTGTTCTATATTTTCCTAACAGAGCACTTCACTCTCAGGCTGAAGGTTTACTTGTGGTTCCTAGACTTTACAAAAACAGAATGGGAGGCAGAGCTTTCAGATACCAGGCTCCTCTCTTGTGGAACCAACTTCCAATCTCTGTGAGGCTGACACATTATCCGGTTTTAAGACTAGGCTTAAGATAGACTAGTCTTTTTGCTAAATCCTATAGTTAGAGTTGGCTTGGGTTTCCTGAGCTGTCCCTTAGTTATGCTGCTATAGGCTTAGACTGCTGGAGGACAAACTGACCACACCTTTTCACTCTGCTACTGTCTTTACTTACTCTGCTCAACCTGTTTTGTATTTGTAATTATTTTTTATATCCTAACATGTTTTTTTATCTTTACAACTGGGCCTATAGCTGGACCTACCATTCTGTGTTAGTTTGTCTCTCCTTTCTGTCATCTCAAACCAGCCGGTCAAAGCAGATGGACGCTTGTCCTGAGCCTGGTTTTTCTGGAGGTTTCTTCCTTTTAAAAGGGAGTTTTTCCTTTCCACTGTTGTCATTGTGCTTGCTCAGGATGGGAGACTGCAACAAAGCCAAAATTCAACTTGTCTGCTGGATTCCTTAGATAGAGAACTTACTAATAGGCTTTTTTATGTATGTGAATGTTCTTGTAAAGTGCCCTGAGACAACTTTGTTGTGATTTGGCGCTATATAAATAAACTGAATTTAATGTAATTCCTTTGACAGGTAGGGCAGCCGACTTGGGACCAGAAAGTTACAGGTTCAACTCCCTGCCATACCCACATGTCGTGGTGTCCTTGAGCAAGACATCTCATCCCTAACTGTTCCCCGTGCGCTTACATAGCTGCCCACTGCTCCACCTGGGTGTATCTCAGGTGTGATGGGTTAACTGCAGAGAACTAAGGCCCTGTTTACACAGACACGATGGGGAGAAACATAAGTTTTTGCGTATGTTAATTAGAGGAAAAGATCTGCGTTCACACGGACGAGTTTAGAAATCCACCCCCCACCTGCCTTCATGAATCTGCTGTAGTTATATGGCGCTGTGAATTTTTTCCTTCACCTAATGCGCATGCGTGCTGCCTAGGGTTGGGCATCGTTTGAATTTGAGCGATTCCGATTCTTCGTTTCGAATCAGATTCTTTCCGATTCCCGATTCCGATTATTTTTGTATGCGGGGTTAATAAAAAGACATATGTCAATTCAGTTCAGTTTATTCATACTGTATAGCGCCAATTCACAACAGAAGTCGTCTCATGGCATAAAAATTATAAGTTAACAGAAACTTTCTTATAAAAATAATAAGTTTACACTATTTAACTGAGAAGACTACTTTGAGTTTAACTTCATCATGTTATAAATGAGCTACAGTAGTTAGCCAGAGTTCTTTCAGGATGAAATAATTTGAAATTCTATTTGAATTTTAATGCTATGAACTTTTTATTTTTATTAAATTTACTATGAATTTCTCACAGGGCTGTTTTCAACTTATTAACTTCAACATGTTACTACACACCTTGGGGTGTCTATGAGTGCACACCTAATTCTCCAGCTCCCCGAGCGCTGACTACGGCTGCTCGCTGCACCACCTGGTGGTGGTTGGGTTAAAGGCAGAAGACCAATTTCGTCTGTCAAGTATGGGAAACATACACAGATGACAAATGTGACAAATTATTATTATTATTATGAGTTTTCTTTTTGCAGGGGTATACTTTTACAAGAGAGCTTTATGTTTGAAAACCTCGTGGAAACATATGTCCACATGTCCAGTGTGTGATGCTGCAACCATGTTACTGAGCTCCCACTGATGAGCTAACCTGCTGCAGAATATCAAACGAAATTATTATTCTTATTATAAAAAAGAGCAACTTATACAGTCCTGTCCAGATTAGCAGCAGGTACAGTATAAAATCAGAAACTGTTTTTGTTGAGGAAAATTATCATATCTGCTTCTCAGGCAATATGTGTGAGTGTTCTGGACAGACAGTGTCTCCTGCAGTGAACAACACGTTTGCTAGGTGTGGAAGAAGCTTGAACACAAATATTAGACTGCAAGATCTGACAGCAAAGGATAAGTCTTGTGTTGGTTCCACCACCAGCAGCAGGGTCCTCAGACAGAACGGCTGGTGGAATGTCCTGGTACATCTGCAGCCCTCTCTCCACTTGTTTCTTCATAGACATGGAGCTGTGACTTTATGTTCTGTGCCTCTTCCTCAGCAAAAAGCTCCTCCAGTGGAGACTTTCTGGACGGACTGCAGCGAGGTGGTTCCTAAACAAACAGGTTCATCAGTGTTATCAGTAAAAAGTGATTATTAAATCATTATTAAGATTGAGAATGTATATAATTTCAGCTTTCATACACTTACACTGTCCTCCTCATCCTCCACTCCCTCATTCTCAGGCCTTCCCTCAGACTGCATGGTGACCCCATCATATCCACAGTCTTCCTCCTGTTGACCACAAAGAACATTACTAGCATTTAGATTTAATAATAATAATAATAATAATGTCACATTTTTGTCATCTGTGTATGTTTCCATACAAAATGAAATTTGACTCTGCATTTAACCCAATCACCACCAGGTGGGGCAGTGGGCAGCTATAGAAAGCGCGCCGGGGAGCAATTGGGATGAGGTGTGCTGCTCAAACACACCACAAGTTATGCCGTGACTGGGGTTTGAACCTGGGTCCTTCGGGTCCCAAGTCAGTTCCCCTGCCACTACACCATCTTGGCCCCATATTTCAGAGTTTAATAGCAGTTGTGTGCATGAACTACATTTCCCCTGCTCAATCAGCTTTCTCTGGATGCTACCAGACATGTCATCCATCTTCTGTTTTAAGTGCACAGCAGCTCTTCCTTATAACAAGATGGGATTAACTTATTTGACAAGTAGTCCATGGTAGGTGGTGTGTACTTGAGTTGATGGTTTTCACCATGTCCCTGCAAACATTTAAACAAACATGTCCCTGTTAATGTAACGTTAGCTTAGGATGGACAAGTATTAGCTCTGTTGTTATTGCCTAACTAACCTAAATGTTGGTGATTCTACATCTGAAAAGGGATGCAACCTTCTCACAACATATGCTGTAACTGTTCTGTGGCACTCTTCATTCAGTTACGCCGATGTATTTCTCTTGTGGTGAACACCGTGGAGCCTGGCTAATATTGTTAGCCATTTCAGGTCGTTTGTCTAAGAAAAAAATATGAGCTAACGTTAGCATGGTGTTTGCATTTGAGCTGACCTACCGCTTCAAGTGGAGTATAACTTGTTAGCTGCCTTAACGTTAGTATGAGACGTGGTTTATAGTTTTATTTACCATATGGAGCTGTAGAAGAGGTAGCAAAAAGTCAGGTGAAGCATCACTCTGTTACTTCTGAGGGTCGGACCCTGTCCAGAAGAGGAAGCGAAAATAATCCAGCGGAGCGCGTCAAAGACGGGCCACTTTTTAAAAACTTCTCCACCCTCCTTTGCACGATATAAAATTATTGCAAGTGCTGCACTGAGCTGACTGGTCATGTTATTAAAGTTAAGCCACGCTTTCGACCGCAGATGCTGACTTTCCATGTTTGGGACACTTCCGGTGGATTCTTCTTCGTTGGTTTTCGACGGGTAGCTTCTTCATTGGTGTTCGGCGGTGTTCGGCGGGCAGCTTCAGCTTCCAGTGGCAGACTAGACATCCAAAATAGGAATCGAAAATAAATATTTCAAACGATTCCGGGAAAACCGGACAGTTCGTCCCGGTTCCAAATGATTCTCGATCCTCGATGCCCAACCCTAGTGCTGCCTCAGTCTGCTGCTTTCTTCTGGGCTAAAAGTTCAGCTAACAACAACTTAACAACAAGTTAAAGCTGGAATTTGGATAAGAGTCGACAGATTTACCGCTTCATCTAACAAGCTCCACACTGAGTGGACCAGAACCGAGTTGACGATGTCGGACTTTAGTCCGTGATAATCAGCTGATTTACAGCATGTAAATCAACGTTCTAAATAATGTTTGCTTGTGTTTACTTCGATCACACAAGCATAGAAAGATTTAAGGTAAGATTTGTGAAGGTGTTCCTTCCTTGAAGGAATGCTAGGTCAGGTGTTACTTGACTAAATGTTTTCTGTTAGTCTGAAAGGAAGAAAGAAAATGCTCACAAACAGCTTTCATCAACTTATTTTTTTACGATCCTAATTTGCCCTTAATGGTGGTTTGAGTAACACATCAGGATACAGGTCTGCTACTTGCTGTTAATAGAAATCTAACAGATGTGGGGGAGTCACGGTACAGTAGCAGACAGGTGCTGGGATGTGTTCAGAGTAGACCAAACAGATCCCAGTGTAGGAATCTCCAGATGTAGGTAGCCAGCAGGTGTAAAGGAGCCAGCTTGGATGCTGTCAGGTGAGAGGTGCTGCCTCCCGCCACCTGCCCGTCTGTTAGACTCATGCCAGGCTTCCTCTGAATAAGCATTTGATTGATGTTGTGAAAACTCCGGACGCTGTTGAAGCTGATACTTAACGGATGCAGGCAACCATGCAGAATTTCACACACTCTCACTATCACCTGCAGCAGATGCCTCATAGTCATTGCACATGTTGCACCTCAGCCACTGCAGACAAGCACAGGTCCTTATGCACAGACAGCCAGGGAGACTCAATGCCTTGCATGTCCTATTTAGACAAGCATTGTTCTACTGCAATGAAGATTATGTTCATTCAGACTGCTCTCCATATTTGAAAGATTCAGAAAAGCACACACACACACACACACACACACACACACACACACACACATACACACACACACACACACACACACACACACTGAGATTGGGATTGGAGCCCAGAAGAGCATATGAGAGAGAGCATGAATTAGCCTGGCCCTCGCCTTCCTGCACAGCTCCGCTCAATTCTCATTTCCCTTCACTGCACAGTCTGGGACTTATCCCATCCACAAGGATTTCTCCGGTAGATTTTTGTTCGGACCAATCAGAGAACAGAAGGGGCGGAGTTTTTGGCCCCTAACCCACGCCCCTGTCCCAGCGCAGCCAGCTCGCAGCCGCATGTTCTCATTCAAAGCGATGCAGGAGTCCTGCATCGAGGACTGTTGTATAAATGACACAAATGTATTAATTTCCCCTTCTTAATCCCTTATCTGGAGTTTTCTTTTGTTTTTTTGGCCAAAAGTCAAGTGTTCGCTCCCTCCTCCTCCTCCTTCTCCTCCTCTCCCTCCGCTGAACAAGGAAGAAATGCCCCCACCTGTCCCAGCGCGCAGCCAGCTCGCAGCCGCATGTTCTCATTCAAAGCGATGCAGGACTGTTTTATATGTGACACAAATTTATTAATTTCCCCTTCTTAATCCCTTATCTGGAGTTTTCTTTTGTTTTTTTTCCCAAAAGTCAAGTAATCGCTCCCTCCTCCCTCCTCCTTCTCCTCCACCCTCCGTTGAGTGAAATGAACAAGGAGGAAATGGCTGAGGTTGTCACGAGAATTAAACTCGGGTTTTACGTTGCTGACCGAGCCCCATCAGATTTTCTGGTCTTTTGGTGAGCTGGACCAGCGATCCATGGTTTTATTTTATTTTATTAAAATGTTTTAACATACAGAATTTGCGCAGCGAGAGAAAAGCTGTAGGAGGCGGAGCAGTTGTCAGTCAAGTTCACCAGAGCACGGGGGGTGGCTCTGAGGGGAGGGAGCAGAATGCTTTCCCTGTTCAAAATATCCAATGGTTTTGTTCCTCAGCAGAGGCCAACGCCTCCAGCAAGAATCGTTTCTCAATGGAAAAAGTCCAGACCCTTGTCTGAAGCGAAGTGAAGGCAGGGTCTGGTTTTAACCAGGCTAAGCATGAATGGTTTGCTTTCAGCTTTGAGACTTCAAGGTTTATTCTCTCTTTCTTTTTCTCTTTTCACCCCCACCACCACCACTCATACCTTATAACTCGTCTTTATTTGTATCACTTTTTTCATTTTTGTACAAATAGAATGTAGAATTTGTTCTACTACAAAGTCATTGAGCTCGGTTCACACAGGATGTTTTCATCTTTCCTCTGATCTGGGTCAGTATTCCCAGAAGACGTATGTGCAATCACTTCAAGTTGGGTGATGAAAGTCTAACGCAATCATGTACCACACACAAGCAATGAACGTGCTTGCGCGTGGGAATAGAATAACTTTGAGTGCCTTGTGTGGGACCTTAAATTCTTTTTTCAGCACACGTGCTTGTGTCTTACCAGCTGTCTAGTTCCTGTCTCGCTGGAGTAGTTGAATTTAAAGGAAAATACATTGGCCGATTGTCATTAGGATATAAATGGTTGCTTTACGTTTATCCCTGCAATATACCCCCACTTAAACTTCAGATCTCCTCCTCCCACTTGTCACACTCCTCCATGACCTTGTCCTGGGTAAGTGAGACATGGAGTGGAGAAGGAAGAGAAAGAGTGTGAGAGAGACTAATGATTTAGTCTGAATGAGAGCTTTTTAATCTCAGCCTTTTGTTTCACAGAGCTGTGGAGAGGACCTTGATAAAAAAAAGTTGGACTGCTGTGTCTCACATTAATCACTATGATGGTCCATGCTTATGTGTGCACGTCTTCCTTATTGCACATAATTGTATTTCATTTGTGAGCTCAGGTCAGTTTTGTAATAGCCCAGTCTTTCAAGAGAAATTCAGTCCCAATCCCAAGGTTTAAATAACCTTTGAACCTTAGCATTTAAACAGCCTGGCCTGGATTACTGTTCCTTATGTAAATAAGTCTATCCTACAGCTAATTCTTGGAAAATAATCAGAATTGACCCTTGGCAAAAGCTGATGGGTTACATCGTGTCTATATGTTGCACAAAGCTTTTATTTTATTGTCTGGTAACATGACCTCAAAGATAAGTTGCCTATAAAAGATTTTTGTTAGTTTGTAAATCTACAAGCCTTTTAAGAGAATAGCACTCTTAAACATCACTCAGTATTAATGAACCCAGAGTTGACGGTCTGCCAGAATAAACGCTTTTACATTACTGTCAAATCAGAACAGAAAGCTAGTTAGATGTTTCTGAGGAGCCCAGCAGCTGCAGACAGTTTTGTCTCTATTAACATTAACATCTCAGGGCCCACCGGTAGTTAATAAAGCATGATGAACCATGGACGCCTTTTTTCTGTGGATTATTTGAATCATATTTCCCCACTTTTTACCACAAAAGAAAATTGTTCTGATGTTACAGGAACACATTTCTGTATTCTGCTCAATATAGTCTAATGAGTGTATTTCCGCAGAAAAGTGGTGCAGTTAATAGAGCTGCTGCCTCTCAGCGAGCAATGTCGTCAGTTCAAATCCCGGCCGGGGGCCTATCTGCATGGAGTTTGCATGTTCTCTCCATGGGTTTTGTCCAGGTACACTGGTTTCCTCCCACAGACCAACAACATGCATGTTAAGCTGACTGGTAACTCTAAATTGTTCCTAGGTGTGAGTGAGAGAGTGAATGGTTGTTCAAGTTAAAAAAAAAAACCTTAGATTTGTACGCATCCTTTGTGATCGTCTGTTGTTGTCGTTGTTGTCCACTGTTATCTTTGTTAAAATTCAGGTCTCTCTTGTAAATGAGTCCTTGTGGCTCAGTGGGACAGACTAACCTGTTTAAATAAAGGTTAAATGAATGTCTCTGAGTCCCTGTGATGGACTGAAGACCTGTCCAGGAAGTTCTCCACCTCTCGCACAGTGATAGCTGGACATGGGCACCAGTGACCCCCACGGCCCGAACAAGAAGAAGTGGGTAAAGATAATGGATGGATTAATGGATGGATGGATGGATGGATGGATGGATGGATGGATGGATGGATGGATGGATGGAGAGTATTTACAGAATACATCTAAAGTGGGACAAATGGTGCATGAATCTGTAAGATATTTTTTAGAGTCAGAGATTCTTTATTGTCATTCGCACCACATGTGTATGGAGGACCAAACTGACATAATAATAAATAAAAGAATAAATATATATCTGACATAAAACAATACATATATAAATCAAAGTAGAAATATATATCCTAAATAATAATAAATAAAAGAATAAATATATAAATCAAAGTAGAAATATATATTTTAATGAGAAATAAAAGCATAAATATATATATTCTTTTTTATATCTCCTTACACATGAGAAATAAAAGCATAAATATATATATTCTTTTTTATATCTCCTTACACATGAGTTTCCATCAATAACAATAGATATTTTGCTTTGCCTTTTTCTTGCTGTTTTTCCGTTTGCTGTATTTATTTATTTCTGTATTGTTGGCTGTATTTATTTCTGTATTCTTTTCTCGCTGCATTTCTGCCTCATCGTATGTTAATGAGGAGGGCTGCTTTCTAAATCCAGCTCTACTATTGGTCAATAAACCGGAAATAGAACGATCAGCGTGCAGATCGATTGAGCATGCCTGCGCTGCAGTCCTAAAGGAGAGCTCCGTATTTGAGAGGAAGTAAAAAACTATTAGAGATGTATCGTAGGATTGCTGAGGAATTAAGGCACGTTGCTAGCTTAGCTGAAAGTAATACAGTCAGTGATGACTATTTACTGTTTCCAGTCGATGTTTTGAGTGAGTGGCTGCTCCAGGTAGCTGCAGACACGGACACTGAAGCTGACTCATTAGTTGTCCAGATTTTGGAGGAAGTGGCTTGTCGTTTGCACAAATCCGTGTACCCCACAAGAACAGCTGGAAGACCTGGATATTTGCTGCCCGCTGACGTCTTTAAGGGACCTCAGACAACCTAAGGAGTCTACTAACTTTTTGGACTGGCTGGGGTCTGGTCAGCTCCAATCTGGAGGTAGAAGTTGTTGACTGCCATCTCCCGCAGTCATCCACTTGCTTCCTGACGTTGAAGTTGTCCAAAAATCACAAAACCTATGCAGACTTCCACCAACACCTTATGGCCAGCATGTCTTCAAGCTACTCTGGTTTTGGCCTAATTTGAACCAGGCCGTTTCAACGTTTTACAAGTTTATGCACTTAGAAATGCACTATGTATTTTTTCAAAGTTACAACTTTCAAATGTTTTTTAATTGTTATGAAGTAGTGTCTAGTGCACTTGTTAATTACTTCAGTTTGACAGAACTTTGCATTCTTGTTTCAAATAAAACAGTTTAATGTTATTGTAGAACATATTTTGAAGCTTCTACCTGCTGATATAAATTGTTTACCCAGGTAACACATTTATTAGCTGTATCACAGAAAATGTTAGGAAATATTAGACCATCATATTAATTAATTTCGTATCTAGAAATTGCTTACATACAAAATGTTAAAGCTGATGTGGTTGAATTTGTAAATAAAATTACAATGGTTTAATAATGGTGACTTTATTACATAAACATGAAAAAAGCACATGTAAACACTGAATATTTTTAATTTAAATAAGTTTACATACAATTTATTTTCTTTTACAATATAGAATGTAACTTGAATACCACTGTGTAGTATTATGTAATCAGTCTTAATAAATAGCAAGTTGGCTCTGTTATAACGATGTAAATTTCAGAACCTTTCAGCAAAAAAGACGGCACAAACATTTTGATAATACATTACACCCACCTAAAAAGGATTTTTATGTATCAATGAAAAAAAAGTTGCACCAAAATAGGAATGAAGGAAACGTCTTTTGTAGCTTCAATTTACATACTTCCAAAGATTCCAGTCAGAATATCAACTGTCTGGCAATAAACATTAATCACATTAGAAAACAAGGTCGTTGGATCTGGTAGTGTTTCAATTTCCACCTGAGTCAAAGGACTTGGACGCTCTACCTCTGACACAGTCACTCACGCCATCATGATGGCCACCATAGTGGCTCTCCCCATCAATGCCATACTGGTTGTCAACCTGTCAGAGTTAAGAGAACATGATATAAATAACATCCAGTTTACACACACTGGTGTTTTTTTAAACCACAAAAGCAAATTTACAATTGCACTTTGTAAAACGGCATAAATTAAACAAACCTGTGCGGGGTCGTGACCTGCACGTGGGTTTTGAGACCACAACAGTAGTGGTGACTGGTTCCGTACTGTGCGTAGTCTGTGGGGGTTCCAGCCATCTGTGAAGAATTGCAGATGTCTGTTGATTTGCGGTAGAAAGGTCCAGTGTAATACCCTGATGCATGCTCAATAATCCAGGTAGAAAAATCTAAAAAAGCTAAGTCTGGTCCTCTGGTCCAGAGGACCAGACTTAGCTTTTTTAGGTCCAGTGTAATGCGTATAAGTGCACCTCGTTGTCTGTTTCCAGCAGGCCCTCGGTCTCCAGGTAGCAGAAAGTTGTATAGAACAGATCCAACACTGCCCCAAACACATCTCTCCATAACCTCTCAATCCTGGATGGAAAAGACATTTTAGTGTGAAAAAGGAGCAAAAAAGGTTGTCATAATACACTTATATAAAGACCAACAACTTAAAATAATACTTACAATTTGACAATCAATGATAGTCATTTCATGCAACTGTTTTTAGTCATTAGACAAATTTTTGGCTTAATGAGTTTAATCAGTTTTGTTGCTTAATCAGCTTAGATCAGTTAGAGCAGTTGAATCTTCCAACAGCCCGGAGACATGGAGACACCAGAGAAGACGTGAGAAAAAAGAAAAGCGAGGATGTCGTTGTGGACTTACAGCTAAGCTAAAAGCTAACCCTTTCCAATTGGTCCCTTGAAAGAAAGTTGGACTATGTGAAGCTGGATTTAACCACCAAAAGGGAAACAAGAAACTAATGCATTGTAATTTTCTGAGAGACATGGCTAAACTCATCTGTTCCTGATAATGCCATCAGCCTGGAGGGGCTAACAACTTTCAGAGCAGACAGGAGCCATAGTCTTACAGGTAAATCCAGGGGAGGTGGTGTTTAGTTTTACATTAACAACAGCTGGTGTAACAACGCCACCCTGTTATCCAGTTATTGCTCTGTGGACATTGAGTTCATGACCTTTCTACTTACCCCGGGAATTCACAACGTTTATTTGTCATACTATTTTGGAAAAGGTAGCAACTTCCATGGAAGTAGTCAGTATGAAAACATGGAGAATAAATCAAGACTTTAATTTAAATACCTCTGGTTATGTGTGCTTCTTCCTGTTATGTGAGAATTTCTGTTTTGGCCTCTGGTTGAGACCATGAAGTGTGCCACTAGTACGTTCTCCCCTCCTTTGTCTGAACGAACACGAGATGGCACTCCATATGTATTCACAGCTTCAAGAAAGCTCTGAAGAACTGTTGTGGCACGATTGTTTGTAGCAGCAGTCAGGTACACAATGAGGCGACTAAAGCCATCAATGCCCCCGTGAACAACGAACTGCCATCTAAATAGACAACAAAAACACTTTTGATGAATAAATTTTTCCTTTAATGATCACACTTAACTTGCATGCTTTTCATTATGGGAATGTATGTAATAAAGCAGCTACAGAACTGTTACAAACATGAAAAAAAAAATCTTAATAGGTTTATAGGTTTTGTAATAAGTGTGACCCGTAAGAAACAGAATGATTTAAATAAAGTTATCAAAACCATTTCAAAGTTGATGGTCACTGAAGAAGAGGGAAAATATTTTATGCTTGATTAGGGACGATTTAACTAAATTTAAATTAAAATCTGGCAGATACTAATCAAACACTCAAGCATTTATGTGGTCTATTTATTTTACTGGTCTTGTTATTTCTCTTTGTTCAGGAAGTATCTTAAGTGTTGCTTTTCTTTTATCAAACAAATAATTCTCACCGTATAAGTTTATGGTTTCCATCTATGTGCCACAAGCTGTTTGGAGCTGGAACAGAGTATCTTCTACGACGAACAGTGCGAAGCTGGAAAGTGCGCATCAAATTGCCTTGCTGGTCAACTCGGTGCAATGCTTCTCGCACTCTTCTTCCTTGAAAATTAAGTAAACCATAATTAAAACATGTTTGATTTGGAGGTGATGAACATAATGAAATGAGTGCATGGTGTACTAATGACAGTTAAGATAAGATTGCAATATTGCTATGCCACTGCAATACATTAGAACAGGGGTGCTCATTAGGTAGATCGTGATCTACTGCTAGATCTCGGGGGTAGTACTGGTAGATCGCAGTGTGACATTAAAAAATAATATTTGTCAGCCTATCAAACATCCTGTAACTTGATTGACATACAGGGCAGCCATTCACAGCCCTCATTCTCTCAAACCAGCTCCTCCAAGAAACCCCATCCCCGCTCCCCCACCCCCAAAGGTGTGCAATTCTCCGTGTGTGAAGTTGCACATACAGACGGCTGCAGTCCAAAGTTTTTCTGCACTAACAACAGATTTAAATAATGTCAGAGAGCTGAGTGTTTTTCTGCTACTCATCCTTTTTCAGCATGCAGGAGCAAAACTAATAAAATCCAGGGTCCAAAGAGACATTATTCACCAGTTTGGACGTAACTGTGATCATGCAGTCGCTGCATGCACGATGAATGCAGCTGAGCCCAGGGTTGCCAGATATTTTTTTTTAAATGCCTTATTTACCACCTCCTTTTCTGAGCACATGTTCAAAAAACACAAGACAAACTTCATCTTGCTCAAGATGAGAGTTCTGCAATGGAGTTAAATTCAAAGCAGTCTGCTCCTCAAATAAAGTGTTAAATTATTATTTTATCTATGAATGTTTCTGTTAAATTATTATTTTGTATAAATGTTTCTGTTCAGTGTCCTGAGATTACTTCTTTTGTGAATTGACGCTATATAAATAAACTGAATTGAATCTTAGAACATCTTTACTCAGCAAACACAACAGTTTAGGTCAAAATACTATCATCTGAAAGCCACAGTACTGTACTAGTTCATAATTTCTTATCTGGCAACCCGAATGACATGAAAACTACAGCATTTTTCATGTAAACCAGCTTATTTTTTGTTTATTATTACCCCCAATAAACATTGAAAAATTACAAATGTTTCCACAGGTTGTTTTCGTGTAAACGGGGCCTTATAGTAGGTAAATCACTTTGACTTGATCATTTCAAAAGTAGCTCGCATGCTGAAAAAGTCTGAACATCCCTGCATTAGAACATTTAAGTTACTTTCAACAGTATGACATGTAATTTTCTTTGTGATCCTTTTACGTTGTGGTAAACTGTTATTTGTTACCAATCCAATGTTATATACAACTGCAATTGGTGTTGGTATAAGCAGCCATAGGCTCATCTGTTGACTTACTTTGGATACGAATACCTCGGGCATCCAAGTAGCCCCATAGCAACGTGTATCCTGTATTAGGGTGATAACTTCGAATCTCTCGCACAACTCCATCCAGCTCATCATCGTCAATGTTGCAGTATAAGTCAGATACTCTACAAGAAAAAAT
Source organism: Garcialebias charrua (assembly GCA_038048925.1). Taxonomy (NCBI): domain Eukaryota; kingdom Metazoa; phylum Chordata; class Actinopteri; order Cyprinodontiformes; family Rivulidae; genus Garcialebias; species Garcialebias charrua. Next base: position 53,947 of record JBBPBX010002439.1, read on the forward strand.
AAAAGTCAACTGAAAGTGAGGTTCTCCACACGAAAAGAAATTGGATGGACAGAATTTCTGACACAAATGTATTACACATTTTGAAGACGAATTACCATAACAGTCATGTGGAAGTATCTGAATGGTGGACATCAACAAATTCGTAAATACTTTTCTGATGCCATCTACAACTCAATATATTTGAATGAATCAATCAATCCATCAACACTTATCTAGTTGGGTCATGATGGGTGAGGGAACCTATCTCCAGAGGTCAATATGCCAGAAGCAGGGTACACCCTGAACAGATTGCAAGTAAATTGTAGATGAATATGAATATCTCACAATTCTGAACTTCTTAAGTGGATTAAAGGCTTAAGATAATATGTTTTACTATTAAAAGTCTATATTTGATGTTCCATAACAACTGGAATTATAATAAAAATATAAAATACAAATAAGTTCAAAGTAGCAAAAGAAATACCACACATGCATACTTACCTTATACCTTTCACTGACCCCAAAAAGTCTGCCAATATCCATGACAGATACTCCCGCATGAAGATATGATTCCAAGACGTCAGCGGGCAGCTAGCCTGGTTAAAACCAGACCCTTGTTCTTCAGGGTCTGGTTTTAACCAGGCTAGCGGGCAGCAGGTCTTCCAGCTGTTCTTGTGGGGTACACGGATTTGTGCAAACGACAAGCCACTTCCTCCAAAATCTGGACAACTAATGAGTCAGCTTCAGTATCCGTGTCTGCAGCTACCTGGACCAGCCACTCACTAGAAACATCGACTGGAAACAGTAAATAGTCATCACTGACTGTATTACTTTCAGCTAAGCTAGCAACGTGTTCAGCAATCCTACGATACATGTCTAATAGTTGTTTACTTCCTCTCAAATACGGAGCTGTCTCTAGGACTGCAGCGCAGGCATGCTCAATCGATCTGCACACTGATCGTTCTATTTCCGGTTTATTGACCAATAGTAGAGCTGGATTTAGAAAGCAGCCCTCCTCATTAACATACGATGAGGCAGGAATACAGCGAGAAAACAAAACAGAAATAAATGCAGCAAATAATACAGCAATAAATAAATACAGCAATAAATACAGCAAACGGAAAAACAGCAAGAAAAAGGCAAAGCAAAATATCTATTGTTATTGACGGAAACTCATGTGTAAGGAGATATAAAAAAGAATATATATATTTATGCTTTTATTTCTCATTAAAAGGAGATATAAAAAAGAATATATATATTTATGCTTTTATTTCTCATTAAAATATATATTTCTACTTTGATTTATATATTTATTCTTTTATTTATTATTAT